>JAUMHN010007238.1:0-10211 GCA_032360265.1 Heliamphora ciliata | reverse complement strand
TTGATCCACATCCCGTATTATCATGTATTGCACGAACTCTTAATCCCAAAATGATTGATTAATTGTGTTCAGATAATATACAGTACTTTAAGTCGTCAATGGTTGAGATTTTCTCCATGAGATCAACAATACCGATGAGTTGGGTACTAGCATTATTTGTCCAATAATTGATAATCGGCTGACGAAAACCACATCCGATTTAGGTTGAAGAGTTTTTTCTCGTGTGCTTTGCTTATATGTTTGATTATGCTAAACATGTACAGTAGATTTTCGGATCCGGCATATCAAAATGTTAAGCTGTGCGGTTGCGAGGAGAAGAGGTTAATTAAATCGAGTTGTCAGTAACCTAATTTATTTATCGGGAATCCATATCTTAAACGTGGAGAGAATTCAGTGAATTTAATAATTAGAGACTCAAGACATAATTTGAGCTAGGGCCGGGAGTTCAGTTAGGACCTTTAGTGGAATAAGTTCTGGTTCGTACGGGAAATGATCTCACTCGGGGACAGAGTTAGGGATATCCGATTTACTCGTACGGTTAGCCCGAGTCCTATACTTTCTCGTGATCCCCCACGTAGTCCATTATACGCACGGATATTTTTCTTGTTGGTTTCGGTAATTATTTAATTTAATTAGAATGTCGATTTTGCCACCGGGGACATTCAGAAATTAAATTAAATTAATGAGGGGCGGTTTTGATTTTTGGCACACCTAGGGATTACTGCCTAGGTGGCCGGCCCTAGGAGATGGTGGGATTAATTTTTTATGTTAAGTATATCTCTTTATATCCTTTTAGGAAAGGTAGTGTATACTTAATATATATTTGATATATTCTTATATATTAAAGGAGGCTAATTAATTAACATCTAACCCTAATACTCTATCATAGCCGCCGGTCTCCTCTCCTATTTGGCAATTATTCTTGCTTTTTGGAGATCATTGCGTGAGAAGAAACCAAGATAGAAAGAACACTTCGATCGAAATCAGTGCCTACACATCGTGATCATCGTAGTGCATCCGAGTCATACGTGAGAAGGTTGCAAGGTCGTCTTCAAAGTATTCGAAATTTCTAGAAACTTATCGACAAGTTTCATAAAGGTATTAAACTATTAAAATCAATATAATTTTTGTTTTTCATGAAAATCGCATACGTCATTTGTTTTACGGTCACGACGTCGATTCAAAAATCAATCATCTTTCTTTCCGCTGCGCGGCTCTCTCTCCAACAATAAGTGGCTAGTGTCACTCGATATGTGATCCGAAAGTAGTTTATTACAAAATTTACATTTTGCTTTAATAGTAACGGTGCCATCATTATTTTTTTAAAAAACTTTTTTAAAATATTCTCACACATTTAAAACTTTTTTTACTAGATGAACCTACAAATGCAGATGTTGATGAAGCAGTGGGTGAATTAGGAATATGAGCAGGGGGAGTGGGATTAAAACCACAAGGTGAAAATGTAAAAATGTCTTCTTTTTTATTAACAGTAAAAATATTTAGACCCATCGATAAAAAAAAATTATAAAATTTTAAAGCAAAATTGATAAATTAGATAATAGAGACTAGAATTTTAAAAAATTAAAAATGAAATAAATTTTAATTTTTAAAAAAAATTAATTAAATTTTTAAAAAAAATATATTCAAAATTTAATTAAATATTGCAATAAATAAATTAAATTGCAGAAAATAAAGCAAACTGAATTAAGGAATTTCGATCTTTAATCTCGATCTCGATCTATTTGTCTTTTGATCTTGACCTTGATTCTTGATCTTCACTCTTGATTCGTCAACAATTACACCGAATTCGAATATTAGCGAACCCGAATATCACCGAGTAATTAGATATAAGAATTAGAGAGAAGAGAGTAGAGAGAAGAGAGATGTTTGGATGAAAAAAATATATGGAACATGGCACCCCTATTTATGGAGAAAATTTTGATTAAAAAAAAAACTGGCCGGGCCCAACGGTCAAAAAATCTGGTCCATTGATTTTATATCGAATTGATCCGGTTCGTCCATTTCAGAAAACTAACCGTCGGGGGGGATGGGGCCTAGCAGGGCGGGCCCAACGGCTAGCCCGAGCCCGGGCCCATGGGAAGGCTACTGGCAGGCCTAGGGCCGGGCCTGTGGACGAGCTTTTGGGCGGGTGAGCCTAGCCCATGGGCTGGGGGGAGCGGCCCAAGCCCGAAAAAATGTACAATACAGGCTGGGCCGAGTTGGGCCCGCACAGTGACGGGCTCTGGGCGAGCTTTGCGCCCCCATCGGGCCTTGGGCCATTTTTACACCCCTATGATATGGCCATCTCGACCCTTAGACTTCCCAATCATATCGCCCACATACACTTCGACTTCCTTGTGTATCATGTCATGCAACAAGGTAGTTGTAGCCCTTTGATTGGTTGCCCCTAACCGAATGGAATTACATGGTAACAGTAGGTGCCCCAAGGTGTAGTGAATGTTGTCTTCTCTCTGTCTTTGGAGTCCATTAGAATCTGATTATACCTAGAGAAGTCGTCCATGAATGATAAGAAAGCGCGCCCTGGTGTACTATCTATTAAGACATCAATGTGCGGCAACGAAAAATCATCCTTAGAACTAGCCTTGTTGAGATCCCAAAAATTCGCACAGACTCTGATGCATCCATGCATCTTTAAGACCAACACAATGTTGGCCACCCACTTCGGATACTCAATTACTATAAGGAATCCAGCATTGATATGCTTGGGGGGGACTTCTTCCTTGATCTTCAGCACTCATTTTGGACAATTTCGGGATCAATGCCCGGCATATCCTTGTATGACCATGCAAAAACATCTTTGGATTCTTTTAATAAAATTATTAATGGTTCACATTCAACTAGAGATAATGAAGAACCAATTTGGACAATTTGTGGATTATTTTTATTACCCAGATTAATTGACAAAGTTTCTTCAATTATAAGTTAAGCCCACATTTCTTCTTCTTTTTTTATTAAAGCTTTTATTTCTTCGGGGACATTCCCTTCGAATTCAAAATCATGAAAAAGCGTATAAAATAAATCGAGCAAAGAAAAGTAATTAGAATTCTCGTTCATTCCATTGATATCAAAAAGGGAGGGGATTACAAATTCAAAAGAAAAAGAGAGGGAGCGTGCACGGACAGACCTGCACTCGAACTCGACATCCGACTGATCAAAACAAAGCAAAAACTCACACAACTCAGACTCAGACTTGAGACTTGAATCATACAAATTACAGAATTCTAAAGACTAATTATCAACATTCTTTGAAGCTACGTCCACGATGAACCCCGTGTAGTCGGTCCGCACACCATAGCACATCATCAAGCACTCCTGGTCGACTATACGCATCTGGGCCACTGATCGTTGAACAATGCTCCTATGTTAGTGTCACCTAGCTTGTTTGCCCAGTTCTCTTCCTCTTAGATCTTCTTCTATTTTTTCTCTCTCTCCTCTGCTGCTTCCTCTTTTTTGTATCAGATAGTTTGTGGCCGAAGAAGATCTCCAGACCTAGCAGTCTCTAATTAGTTTCTTCATCAAACCATGGTTTTGAGAAACCACAGTAAGGAAAGTCTTCCCCTTCCTTAACGAAATAACCATTCAACGTTCTCGAGTACCTGTTCTTCTTCCCTTTTGTCCTTTCTTCGACTTTTCCAAATCCTCTTCTATTGGCTGATACCCTAGGCCAAAACGTTGCGAGCTTGGTAACACCTGGATGGGTTCTGAGATCCCTTGTTGTTGGCGTCCCAACCCCATTCCAGGAAAATAATACAAACATCTCATCATGATAACAATGTAGGGGTTGATGTAGCTTTTTTCTTCTTTCAACAACATTTGCACTGCTTGGACCACATCAAACTTGAATCCGCTCAATAACACATCTCCCTCTCCGTGCTGAACTTTCAAGAGAATTGAGCCGTCTTTCCGCGGGGGTTGGATACTATCCTCTCCGTGAATAGTCAATATTACTCCGTTCTTGATCAGCTTTAACTTCTGATGGAGGGTAGAAGGAACTGCTTGTACATCCGGATCATGAAGCCATGACCTCGCTAGCAATAAATTGAAGGATTCCAGAACGTCTAACATATGGAACTCTACAGAAGTTTCTAGTAGCCCGATTGACACAGCAAATGTTACCAATCCCAGCACATCTCGCCTCATGTTGTCGTAGGCCCTAACTCCCTGGTTGCTGGGCGTGAAGTGATCTGGTTTCATCCCCAAACAGATAGCCATTCTAAGCGGGCAAACATTCAGCGCTGACCCATTATCGATAAGCGTGATAGGGACCTATTTCTCCAGACACTTAACTGTGATGTATAAGGGTTTGTTGTGATTCTTTCTTTCAAACGGTAAATCCTTGTTAGAAAAGGAGATTACCTTGGGCTCAGTAACTGGTAGGATCAGCCTGATTAACTGTTCAGGGGTTGCATCTATCAAGACGCTAGCCTTATTCAGAACCTTCAGCACGGCTTGTCGGTGCCTATGCGAAGCCATCGGCAGCCCTCATATGCTGATGTTGGCCTGGGTTAACTTCAATTGTCTCAGCACAGCGTCACCTTTCTCTTCCATTTTCTTTCTCCTTTCCTTTCCCAGTAGCTTCTCCTTTTTCTAGTTGAGTCGGTTTAAAGTGTCTTCAACTCCTGGTCAAGTGCTCCACTCCTTCCTCAGGATCCCATAAGCTCGACATTGCGTTATCTGCTTTTCTGACCTCAGTGAAGTATAGAGAGCTCTCAAATTCCCATAAGTCATTTAGGTTACTTCTCTCTGGCCTTCCTTTTCTCTCTTTTTCATCTTCAATCGCCCACGTATTGTCAACATCATCCAATCCCCAGATGTCTTCTTCTATGTATCCCACTTGTTGCTCACAGGCAACTTAAAACTCGATCCACTCCTCCTCATCTGATTTCAGCACTATTCAGACTAGCCAATAAGACTGTATCTCGTCGAAATGCACCTCTTCTCTAAAGAGCTAGAAAAGAGCAATGCCGTCTAGAACATTGCTAAATCCATATGGCCGTACCAGGTAGTCAAATGGCCAGTCATCGTCATCGTTGTGTTCCTCCTCTGTCTTGTTGTTTGCCTGAATTACCATTTCAAATCCATCCCAGGATGCGTCATTCCATTCTTTCATTTTCCACCCATTTTCGATTATGATTAGTGAGCAAGATGACTGATCTTTAGTAGCTAGAACACAGGGGCACTAATCAAAAACTAATAATGCTTTCAAGTTTAGCCTTCTTATTTGTATTGAAAATAGTCTCCAGCTGAGTCGCTAAAAAATACTGTGGCGCTGGGATTTGAGGTTTTATTCAAAAATAGGGAATTCAAGAGTTTTTTTGGAAAACTTTTAACACTTTGAAAATCGAAAGATTTTAAAAACCTTTTTATTGAAAAATGGAGTCGTCACTTGGTTTTTGAGAAAAATCAAAAAAACAAAAAGGAACCACTGATCTTAAAATCGTTTAACCAGAGAAAACATGGGTCCGAAGGCTAAGATACGAATCGGGAAACTAATCATCATTGGTTCTTAATTAGATTTCTCAAATGCATGCAAATACAGAAAGTTGAGGTAAAGATAGAACAATCAAAATCAAATAATGAAATCCTAAGTCTTAAAGCATTCAAAATCTATACTAAGAATACATGGCGAAAACTACATATGATAAACAAATAATAGGATCATTCAAAGAGGCTAATAAACCCCAATCATGTAAAATTACACTAACAATGCATGGTAAGCATAATATGAGTGTAAATAAAGATAAAGTAATCCTAAAGGTTTTTGAACCTCAATCATGCTGAACCACACTACAGATTGCATAGTGGACATCTCATATCATCAACAACAGAATACTGTAAAGGAAAATTGAGCTACTGGAACAGTAAAAAGGTTGCGGCTGTAACATACAAATGTTGCGGTCACAAGCTCTGAAGAACAAAAGGTTGTGGTTGCGAAGAAGAGAATCACAACCGCAAGCATATCAGTGCATATTCGTAATGACCACAACTATGGAAGTTGAGACCGCAAGGAATTTGTGCACTGTTTTGCTGAATTTTAAAGGACAGTGTGTTGGGTGCTAACATGCAATGTGTAACAGGATCACATAAGCATTTAGAACTATTTTAAACAGAAATATGACAAAAACATGATTAATCTCATCCTAACAAACTAGGAATTAAGCATACAAATAATGTGGCTATGATGACACGACCTAACAACAACCAAGTTAAGAGAACGATCATGCAAATTTTTAATTAAAACAAAAAAAATTAACCCGACCTCTCTACAGAGGTAGGAGGTATGAAGAGAGAAGTGTCGGGGTTCCAATAAGGGTACCTAAAATGCAACAATCCAGGCGTGTCCTCAAGTCATAGGGCACAGTGCTCCTCTATCCGGTCTTCAGGAAGTGCTCCAATTCTAATACTCGGGTAATTGGAATGTATAGAAGATCGAAATACAGGTTAGGGTGTGAGTAATTGGACTGGCAGAGTATCAGCGTTCATCACTCATCCTTTTTCTCTTTTAAAATCGTACCAAATGTACGTTTATGTAGAAAATACCAACTAATGAGGTGCTAACACGTCCAAGGTCTCATAATATTTCCAAAAGGTTGTGGTCACCACATTTGGAGGTTGCAACCGTGAGTATGGTTGTTGCGACAACCACATATTTTAGGATTTCCAAGAGGTTCATGTTGCGGTCATGACAATCAAGATTACGTGCGCAAGAATCATAGGTTGCAGGCGTAACTATTTGAGCCAGTGAACAGCTAGGTCTCGAGGTTTGAAAGGTTGCGGCCTCAATGTTCAAAATTTGTGATCTTGTGGCTCGATTTCATGGAGTACTGGTTTTGAATCACTTCCCAACGATCATTCAGAGATTGTGCACCTCATCCTACTTGGTTTTCATCATTAGACTCACCCGAATAAGCCTAAGATTTAGTGGGGTCAAATTGGGGTGTCTATAATGTGCAGATCCTAAACCAAATCAGGGTGCTACCATTAACATGCCAGTTTCACAACCAGAGGAGCATGTAGGTAATGGTGTACATGGTTCAGAATCAGAACAGCGTGTCACTGCTAGTACACAGACGCAAGTAATGGCTCGTCGTAGTGGGAGGGTTGTCCGTCAACCCGATCGGTATATGTTCTTGGGCAAATCTTTTGACAAGGTCCCAGAAGAACTGAATACTAAACCCTGTAAGGCTGTAACTACAATGAAGCACTCCAAGATAAAGATGTAGAATTATGGAAAAGGGTTATGAATTCAGAGATTGAGTCTATATACTCTAATCAGGTCTGGGAACTTGTAGAACCACTAGAAAGAATAAAACCCATTAGATGCAAGTGGATCTATAAGAAGAAGAGAGGAGGAGACAGGAAGGTGGAAACCTTCAAAGCTAGACTTGTTCCAAAGGGTTTACTCAGAAAGAAGGGATCGATTATGAAGAGACCTTTTCGTCGATAGCTATGCGTAAGTCTATCCGAATTCTCTTATCCATTGTGGCTCATTTCGATTACAAAATTTGGCAAATGAACGTCAAGATAGCTTTTCTTAATGGAAGTCTTAACGAGTGTATCTATATGGTATAACTAGACGGTTTCATAGTAAAGGGCTAGGAGCACATATTGTGCAAGCTTAAAAGATCCATTTATGGATTTAAGCAGGCATCTAGGTCTTGGAATACCCGATTTGATCAAGCTATTAAGTCATATGGTTTTGATTAAAGTCTTGACGAATCCTGTGTGTACAAAAAGCGTAATGAAAGCGTGGTGATGTTTCTAGTACTTTACATGAATGATATCTTGCTCATCGGAAACGATGTGAGGGTGTTATCTTCGGTGAAGGTATGGTAATTCGGCTGGTTCGATATGAAAGACTTGGGAGAAACTAGTCATATCCTTGGGATTAAGCTTGTGCGAGATCGAAAATAGAGGATGTTGGGCTTATCACAAGTTACTTATATCAATATAGTCCTTACTTGTTTTAGCATGCAAGACCCTTAGAAAGCATGTTTAGATTTTCAAACCCAAGTGTTTTTTCAACACTTAGAAAAATTTTCAGGTTTTGAGACAAAAAGCACACTGCCACCCCATCGCTCAAGCGGTGAAAGGATCCGCTTGAATCTTGTATGACGAAAATGTTGGGTTTTTGGTTTAAAAGGGAGGCTTTGTTTGCATCTCTAGGCATTCTTTGGGACCTAAATTGACCTATTTTGAGAGTTATTTGCAAAGAAAATTAACTCTTTTCACCCTTATCTTTGACGAGAAAATTGAAAGTTTGGCTTCTTTTTACAAAGTATTTTTCTTTATAAGTTTTTTTGGTTTGGATTTCTTAAACCGGGTTCTTTCCTTCATAAAATCACATGGATTTATATTGCTATGAAATCAGGGTGTTACATATTGATGTCAAAGCTCTAGGTTCGAATACCTAGGTGCCGTGGGAATGGTCAATCCATTGCGTGAGAGTTTGTATTGATGTGTGACATTCATGTATTGGTGTATTTGCATGAGATATCTTAAGGTGACTTGATGTTTGCTTGCTATGTGATATTTGGGCATAGAGGTTGGATTTTTAAAATAATGTGCCTTACCCTATGGCGACCGGTCGACTAGTTTGAGGTTTGAGTTAAAGAGGCGTTTGGCCATCATCCATTCTAACTAGAGATCCAAACGAGTTACCCGGATTGATGTGTTATTTCGATTGGGTCTCCTTATTACGTGTTGTGTGAGATGTGTTGACATGAAGATATGTGTTACGTGACAACTGGATGAGGTAGAATGTTGTTCTTGAGGGATGAGTTGATGTAGGCATTGTTGTTGATACGCTCCATTAGTTTTTTCTTATAGAGCGCAATGTTACCGAGGCGAGGTAGAGGCTGAGGTCGCAGCTGAGGTCGCGTGTATGCGCAAGTTCCGGAGGAAGGGGATGTGCATGCCCCACAGGAACAAGCGGGCGGTGTGAATGTTATACAGGAGATGCTCACTATGATGAGACCTTTAGATGAGGCGGCTAGGAGCGGAGCCAGAGCTCCCGAGCCAAAGGCTACAGTGGCTATGAGGGAATTTGGCGGTTGGACCCTCTAACCTTTTTTGGTGAGCCGGATCCCAAAGTGGCCACAGAATGGTTAGAGGTGACCACCACCATCGCCGATACGCTTGAGCTTGTTGAGGATGAACTACGGGTGAGGTTGGCGGCGTTCCAACTCCGAGAGGATGTGCGGGAATGGTGAAAGTATTCCAAAACGACCATAGAGGGAAAGTGGATCGCTTTTACTAGCGTCTTTCTAGAGAAGTATTTTTTGGGATTATCGAGGGATACGTATCGGGAGGAGTTTCTCTCTCCTATTTAGGGGAATCTTACCATGGTCTAGTATGAGATTAAGTTCGTGAATCTGTCGCGGTTTGCACCTGAGATGGTGGAAACGGAGGAGTTGTGCACCAAACGATTTGAGCTAGGTCTTCGACCTTCCATCAAGGATTGGATTGCAGCTTTAGGCTTTCGGGTCTATACAGAGTTAGTGGAGGTCGCTATCAGGGTCGAGAATGCTATGGCAGAGAACTGCAAGATTCGGGAGAATAAGTCACATCAAGGGGTTTTAGTGTGCAGTCTGTGGAGCCAAGTGAAGAGACAGAAGTCCGGAGGATCGAGTTCCTATGCTACGGGATCACAGCTGCAGCCACGTTGGCCCCCGTACCATCCATTGCTTCGTCTAGACGTTCTGAACGTCAGGAGATGGTGTGCTACATATGTAGATAGCTGGGGCACCATGCTAGGGATTGCACACAAAGGGGACAACAGTAGAGTCAGACCCAAGGGAGGACCCCATTTTCATGTTTTCAATGTGGCCAGAAGGGTCACATACGTCGAGATTTCCCTCAGGGAGGGAGTGTTCAGGGTGTTTCAAGAGCACACCAAGGGCAGGCATCACAGGGACGATAGGGCTACGGTCAGTCACAGCAGCAATCGAGAGTACAGTCGGTGAGGACTGCAGGAGGTGCTACCTCAGCTTAGTCAGTGAGGCAGCCGGGAGCTTGGGGGAGCAGTGGATAAAATTAGGGGAATCAGGGGCGAGTATATGCCCTCATGGAGCCCAGCACTTTAGTGGCACCTACCGTGCCTAATGCAGCAGTCAGCCTGTCAATCATTAGAGGTACCTTCCTAGTGTACCGTTCTTAGGCCAATGTTCTTGTAAACACAGGAGCATTAC
>JAUMHN010007228.1:0-10211 GCA_032360265.1 Heliamphora ciliata | reverse complement strand
TCATAAAGATTCTCATAAAATGAAAAATTAATTTTATTAAAAATAAAATTAAATACTAAAAACATGGTTTTTAGTATACCAACCCTAATAGGTGGTTCAAAGATAGGTTGAATGAGGTTAAATGGTCACGGTTAAGGCAATTACCGTTGATAAAAATTGAGTGGTCATTTAGGGTTCAAATATAGGAGAAACAAGATGAGAACAATGAACAATACTTTAAACAAGTGTCCTCTAAACTAATCCAGTATAATTAGATTATGATAAAAGAAATATTTAAGAAAAATGGGCAGCCAAACTAGATATTTACCCTGAAATTACGTCGGCCTAACGCACTTCAATTCAAGCATTCAAGTTAACTTCCCCAGTAAAGATTTAAAGAGTGTACGAAGAATTCACAAAATCACTACAATAGATTGCGGTTTCAGGATCGAGAGAAATGAACGATGGCAGAAAATTTTATCAATGTCGAATGCTTGGAACGGGTACTTAACAAACAATTAATATCGAGTTCTACAAGAGAAGAGTTAGTTCATGGATGATAACTCGAATCAGAGGTGAATCAAATGCGAATACCGGTCATTATCAAGTCATGAAAACTTAAAGACAATGGTACTTTTTAGGATTGAATTTTGAATAGGGTTATCAACAAGACTTTGGTGCGTAAGAGTTACAGTCGAATGACACTTGACGGTACCATTGAGGACTAATGATATAAGAAAGATGGACATACAAAAGAACTTCAAAAAGTTGACACCAAGGCTTGGGGTAAAAGAGAAAAGGACTTATAAGGATGAAGTCGCAGGATTCTAACGGTGTCTCTTGAGGTGATATCTAACACTTCTCCTAGAGGGTACTCCTGCCTACTCCTCTTAAAATAAGATAACCCATTGCATGAATCTCCGATCTTCGGTCTCGATGGTCATACTCGTCCTTCGCATGTAGTACCGAAGTTAAACCTGAAAAGTCATCAACTATGACAAATACATAAGATTTTTCACTAATTCTTTAAACTTGAGTAGGACCGAATAAATTAAGATGAAGTAATTGTAATGGTATACTTGTAGAAATTTCTTGTTTGTTTTTTAAACTAATTTTGGCTTGCTAACCAGATTGGCAAGCATCGCAAATTTTGTCTTTAAAGAACTTAGTTTTAGGCAACCCTTTCACCAAATCATTCTTGACAAATTTGGATAGGAGATTCATGCTAGCGTGACCTAGCCTCCTATGCTACAGCCAGCTTGTTACATTTATAGCTGAAAAACATGACATTTTGGGAATCCAATTTTTCAAAATCAATAGTATAAATGTTTTCACAACATTTTGCAACAAATAAAATTTTGTGTTCTTTAGTGTTTTCCATGGCGCAAGTATCATGCATAAAAGTTACACTAAATCCTTTATCACATAATTGACTTATGCTTAGGAGATTATGTTTTAGTCCATCAACAAGAAGTACATTATAAATGAAGAGAGAATGCTCCTTACCAACCTTACCTACACCAATTATTTTACCTTTTCCGTTGTCTCCAAAAGTTACATAACCTCCATCCTTAGGTGTTAAGCTTGAGAATTTAGATTTGTCGCCCGTCATATGTCTGGAGCATCATGACGTCCCGTCCTCTGGGCACGTCGGGACATACATAAATATAAATAAAGGGATATTCTAACCATTCATTCATATTTACATATGTTAGTTATTCCATTATAAAGAAGTTCTGAACCGTTCAAAGTACATAACTATTACAGTTTCACCAAAAAATTTTAAAAGTTACACTAAGCACGAGAGAATTGAATATAAGAACAAAAGCAGAGGTCACCACTCCTCAGAATGCATTAGCGAGATCCTCGTGCTCTTGGAACTCACCTTGTTCTTCAAACTCTTCTTCTCCATCGGGAACAACTTCCTCGAAGAACTCCTTCTCACATGTGGCACGAATGCCATGAGCCAAGGCCCAGAAGCAAAATACTCTAACCTTTTAACTAATCTCACGGCACAAGATTCACCGCAACACATACCATATAACACCCAGTACAGTTTATAGTCAAGGAGATAGAAAAATTTATGACAGGATAGCAGATAAGTCAATAAACATGCGTGTATGAAATGCAGATGCCTAACCTAAAATACACTCAGATTATAACAAGAATTCCACACCGCGAATCACCAGAGTAGACTTAATGGGACTTGATCACCAAAGCCATCATCGCGCCTCGTTGCGAATAGTAACTATGTCGTCTTGCTTCATGCCACAGTTGTTTTACTCAATGGCAACGGCATGGGGGTGGACCAACCAATCACCCATCCTTCTCCAGGCCAACCAGAATAATCATCCATCCTTATCCGAGCCACCCAAAATATCTTCCATCCTTATCCAGGCCACCCAAAATAATCCCACCTTAAGATGCATGATGCGCCGGTGTCAACCCAAAAGTCCAAGAGAATTCAAAAGACGTTTCACATTATGCAAAGTACCAAAATGAGGAATTTAGGACCGCCATTATTTGGGCTCTTCTCCGAAGTTACCACCGCAGTGGGATTAGGTCCGCCGAATTAGGCTCTTCTCCGAATTACCCTTCAAACCATCGTGACAATGGGGTTTCAGTCCGCCATTAATTGGGCTCTTCTCCGAATTTACCACCGCAGTGGAATTAGGTCTATTGACTTAGGCACTTCTCCGAAATTATCCTATTTGCCCGTATCATAACTCAAGGAAAGCAAAATCAAGGAGATATCAAAACCAAAATGCTAGTGACGAACCCATGATGCCTTACAGTATTCATAAACCATTTCAAACACCGGGGATGAACCCAGGGTATATAAACCATTTTTATAACACCGAGGACGAACCCAGGGTGTACAAGGGGAATATATCCCAAAATATTTTCAAAAAAATGGCAAGCAAGGACGCCCTAGATTTAGAACCAAGAAAAACAATTCAATACCGCCCATTCCAACAACAATGTATACATATGGACTCCAATATGCCAAGATGCAAGTGACAATGTGTATGATGTATAATATGGATCTCAAGTGCAACTATTTATAGCATGGCATCAACTAGCATGACAAGATTCATGGTACAACGCGCAAGCATAAGGTGCAAGTATGTGATGCACATGCTACAATTTTCAAGATATGATTCAAATATGATAGCATGGGTTCTAAATCATCATACATTCAATTAGAAACATTAATCGACTAATTCAAATCAATCATCATTCAAAAACTCGGGTCTCATAGCAATGGGTACTCAATCACACACTGAACAAATTTTAAGGCTAAAAGTCAAGTATTAAATTAAAAGAGCCTACAAGGTTTTAGAGTATCTAGACTTGGAATCAAGCTATGATTTTTATATACCATTTAGTTAAAAATATTTTCTACAACTCTCATATTTAACACTAAGGCCAAATCCTAAGGCAAATGGGTGAACATTTTATCCTAAGCAAAAATGGTTCAGCACTTACTCCAGATTTTATCCAAAATTATGCTTCTGTTGCTCTCGATTTTGGGGTATCAAATGAAGTCCAAATGAGCCCATTGTTTAGTTTGTCCTATTTTAACATATCCCCTACAAGTTTCTTGTTTAGAGTTAAGGGTAGTTGTTTGAAACAAGTTAGACTTTTTGACCATTTTAAAAAGTAGGTTCTGTTTGCCGCCAAAACTCAGTAGAGCCGATTTTGGACCGAGGGTTTGAAACGGTTTTGGGATATCATCCTGAGGCTTCAAGGTCTGATTTTTGTGCAGAAAGTACTTCAATATGTTTCCTACAATATTCATGTAGACCACTTGTGGAATAGGTCACTAAAAATAGGTGTTTTGGGTTATACAAAAATATGTGACAGAAGTGTCCCTTGAGAGGTGAAACTCAACAGAGACTTTCAAAGGGGTTTTCTCCTATCAAAACTCACTATTTTGTGCTTATTTTTGGTGGACTAATTGATATACATGTTATCGATAACTTTCATGCTTTTGAACAAAGTTCGGATCTTACTTTAAACTAGGGTTTCCAAGTCAGTAGTGTTGACTGGTCAGAAAATGACACATTTTGGTGAAATTGTAATATCTTGAGTTCTGGTTATGAAAATGAGTTGAAACCAACTTTGGATGAAAGATAGCACAAAAATATAAATTTTGACATAAAGAACATGCTTAGATCAATTTTCTTCATCGAGGTATGTTGTTCCAAAGTTTAGGGCAGAAACATTTATGTTCTCAAAAGTCACGTCTCATAGGGTTCAAGTCCTTTACTTATGTCATGTCAAGTTTTTGTTTCATTTCTTTACATGCTTGTGTTTTAGACTTTAATATCAAGGTTCCATCACACTTAGAGATCATCAAACTCAAAAATAACAACACACAACAACATCTCATATCATTCATAAACATTACAACCCCTAAATTCCAACTACGACGCCTTTTCGATTTTGATTTCGGTTATTGATTCTTGAATTATTTAAAGGGGTGTGTTGGGGAATATTTTGAGAGATCTTAGATATAAGATTTAGAGATTTTACTTTCATGTTTGAGAGATCAAAGGATGGTGGAGGATGGATTAGGACTTAGCTTTAAAACCATGGTCTCCAAAGACCCCTTTCTTGGATCCCTCCTTCTTCGTCTTCTTCTTTCTTCTCTCAAACCTCCATGGACCCTCAAGAACACTTAAGATCTGATCTCCCTCCCTCCCTCTCCACCAAGATATTCAAGGGAAAGAAGGTGTTTGGCCTTAGCTTATATAGAAAGTGCTAGGGAACAAGGTAATTAATGCTTTAGTACTTTTTATTCATTTCACATGGGCTAGTTTATTGTAGTTCAAGTTGTTAGGGGACAAAATCAGATTTTTGGAAATCTAAACACAGCTAGGGATCAGTTTGGGGGACAAAAATCTGATCCCCCATCAATCAAAGGGTTCTTCTTGGTTTTTGTGCCCCTTTTGTGCAAGAAAATGTATTAAAAGTTAATTTGATGTATTTTTTTGGTGTCTTTTCCTACTGAGACCAATTATTTTAGTATGTTTATGAGAAATATAGTATTTTCATGTATTATCATAGTTTTCATAGCAATTGATTAAATAGATATAGTATTGTAAGTCAAATTAAGCTATTTTGGCAGTATATGACTTTTTGACTTATTTTATTGTGTATGAACTTTAATAATAATTTGTTTGCTTTTGTTGATCTATAATACTATATTATTATGTATATTACTTTTTTAACAAGTATTGGATCATCATAATACTTAATTTAATACATTTCTCATCATTTTAAGCTAAAAAGAAAGCAAAAAGTCACTTTTTAGAACATTTCCGATGGTGGTCGGCCACTAAGGGGTATTTTTTGCATTTTTGATATTATTTTGTCTTTTACTACTTAATTGTACTTAAATCCTTGATTTAGGGTATCTATATGTCAAAATTTAAGTTTGTAGGACTTTTTGATGTACTAGTGGCAAAACGGTCATTTTACCCTATTTATAATATTTTTTTATCTTTAATTGATTATTTCATGATATATACTTAATTTAGAATGTTAGAAGACTCTCCGGGTGTTAAGGATTTGTTGCTTGAGTTTTGGATTTTGTTGGGGTTTTTCAGGCCGAACTTATGGTTCTCGAGTTGAGTTAGGGTTTTTGAGTTGAGTTGGGCTTTTTAATCTTCTCCGTACTCTATGGTCTCGTAGACTATCCATCACAAATACTAGGGTTTGGACTAGGTCTTTACACGGGTCGTTATCATCCGAGTTGTTACAATTAGGGTCTGTATCGGGTTGTTACAAACATCCACTATCCAAGTACCATTTTTCTTTTCAGGAAGAGGATCTCAAGTACACCTACAAGAGAATTCAAGTGATTTTCTTTGGTACCGAGATCTTTTTGGGTCCTATAGAATTAGTGACTTTAACTCTCCAAACTATTTTTGAGACACCATTATTTTTTTTTAATGGACAATCAAATTTAATGTCCCTTTTTCTTGTATAGAAAACAAGTCACATGTTCATAAATATTTAAAGATGAGCTTGAATAAGTCTTTAATTCTTCTACAAAATAACTTCTAAAGTTTTTAGCCTTTTTAACATTAACTATACCATTAAAACAAATTCCTTCCTTGTTTAAGAACATCCTTTGAGCTCCCAAGAGTTTTTCAAAGTTTTCTTTTCCATTTGTGAATTTGTAATTTATTTTGGAGTAATCTTCCACTTTCTTTTCCAGATCACAATAGCTATTTTTCTCAAGAGTTTTTCGCTTTAAGTTCATAATTTCCTTTCTCAACAAGTCATTTTCCTTTTCTAATTGAGAAAGCTCATTTTTTAAAATTATAGTCAATTTATCAAATTTAACTCTTAAAATGAGTTTGTATTTTTCCAAGGACTCAATTCGCAAATCATGTTCTTTTTGAAAATTCAAAAAAAATTCTTTTAATTCTTTCAAGTCATTAGATAAATTTTCATTTTCAGACTCAACTTTTGCATTTGAATCTTTTAAGTCCTCAAGTTCCTTAGAAATATTTTTATTTTCCTTTTTTAAAGTTATATTTTTCTTTTCCAATTTTATAAAGCGTTTATGTAAGTTATATAGTTCATTTTTAAGTTCTTCAGAGGATGGTATAGATTCGTCACAAGTACTCGACTCATCACACAATGTGAGACCCGGTTCCGTTTTAATTTCTTAATGTTATTCGACGTGTCATTTATTATTTTTACAATAGCACGTTTATATGCATTTTATGTATGTTCAAGTTTAGAAATGCATGTTGGGTTAAATCTAGGGATCGTTGGGCGTTGTGGTGCAAAAAAAAAAAAGAAATTTTTGGTGCGCCCTATAAATATCAACCTTGGTTAAATATTTTGGGAGATATTTTTGAGACTTAAGTCTTGCTAGCTAAGTTTCTTTCAATTGCAAGCAAAACCTCTATCTTCTCCCTAGTTTTTGGTGGGTTTGGGTTTAGTTTTTGGCGATGGGATAGGGGATCGTTATTATCCTCGCCGAAGGCTTCGCGTTCATCCAAACGGAATCACATTTTGGCGACCTTACCTTTTTATCGGGGTCCAAAGCTTCGAGTTTTTAACTCAACGAAGTAGGATCCTAGACTCTCATGTCTTAAAGGGGCACTACGAGGAACCTTATGTTTTTTTACTGTTTTAAAATACATATATAGTTGTTTTATGTGTTTAAACCATGTTTGGTTAGACAAAAAGGTTTTTAAAGTGTTTTTACGATTTATTTTTGAAGTTTTCGGTCTTACGATTTATGTGTTTGGTTGGGTTTGTTTTGGACCTAAACGAGGGGCTGTGAAACTTTGTTTGTCGGCGCTAAGGTTTTTCTCGACATTTAGTCGATTGAAGTGGGGAGTTTAATCGACTGAACGGATAGTGTGTGACAGTCGACTAAAGTGGGTGACTCAGTCGACTGACCTGAGACACTAAAAAAATTTTAAAATTCCAATAGCCTTTTTCAGTCGACTGAATGGTGGTCTTTAGTTGACTGACTTCCTATTCGAGTTATTTTCTTTTTAGCAGGTTATGAGGTGGCCTTAATTATTTTTCTTTATTTTGTTATCATTCTAGTGGGATGACGTGGTTTCCTAGAATGTGATATTTGTTCATGGTGGGGTGAATGTTAACTTTGGTTGACGATGCATAATGAGGGGCTGTGGTTCAGTGATGAAAGCCCGTGAAGATACATTCATGCATAATGAGGGGCTGCAATCCTGTGATGAAAGCCCGTGAAGATGCATTAGATGGGGCTACGGTCCTTCGGTGAAAATCCGTAAAGATGCATTGCATGGATTGCATGTGAATTATTTTGGTTTTTTTTATAAAACTATTTTTGAGGCTTGTATCAGTCGAAATACTCATATTATTTGGTTAGCATGGTTTGCTTTTATTTCATGTTTAGTCTATTTTCTTCTAGGATTTGGCTCACGGTGTGAGATTTGAAATTTTTTTTCAGGTGCTTTTGATTGGCTGGTTGACCTGGAGGAGTCTGATGGGGCGAAAGATCTTTTAGTCTTCCATTTGTTTCTTTTGGATCACGTATTGTTTTTCATGTTCTTAGTGTTGGAACCAAGTGTTGTAAGCCTTGTGGCCGATATGTTTAATGCATGTATGTTTTTTTTTAATCTTGAGAGTGAACACTGGGTTCAGGGTGTTGCAAATGGTATCAGAGCTCTAGGTTCGAATACTTAAGAGCTGTGGGAAGAGGGTGCATCACCTTATGAGGTTGATTGCGTGTGTTTGCTTGTATGTGTTTAGATGTTTCTATAACATGAGCATGATAGTTTGTTGAGCATGCGGATGTTATGTATACATGAGCATGGGGGTTGGACCTTAGGATTGATTAGTCTTGCCTTCGGGTGTTTGCATTAACAAACTTGGAAGCAAAGTTAGAAATGCATTTGGCCAATGTGTTTTCTGACGAGAAATCTAAGTAGGTTATCCAAATTGACACGTCACTCAGGTCGGTTCTCCTTGGTATGTGGGGTTTGTTTAGTATGAAAGTATATGGCTAAGTGTTAGTATGATTATGTGGTTAATGTTTATGTTAGTACGATGTGCTTCATCTCATGTTTTATATTCTTTTCGTATAGAAGTGATGTTTGCGCGGAGAGAATAAGGCCGTGGCAGTGGTTTCGGCCAAGGGGATATGCCAATCCCTGATGCCGGGGATGCGAATGCTCCCCAAGGATTGCTAAACGCGATAAAGTTGCTGCGTGAGATGGTAGGCTCCATCCGTCATCTAGCTGAGACTACTAGGGGGAGAGAGAGTGCCTGAGCTGAGGGTGACTGTTGCAATACGAGAGTTTCGGCACCTTTACCCACCTACCTTTGCTAGGGATCTCGATCCCACGGTAGCTACAGACTTGTGGGAACTTGTGATCCTGATTCTAGATATACTGCAGATAGTTGATAAAGATTTGAGAGTTTCTTTTGTTGCCTTCCAGCTGAGAGGTGATGCCTATGAGTGGTGGAAAAATGCTAAAAATACTATGGAAGGCACGTGGGCAGCTTTTACGAGGGTTTTTCTAAAGAAATATTTTCTCGCTTCTTCAAGGGTCCAATACATAGAGGAGTTCTATGCTCTCACTCAGGGGGTGATTAGTATTGTGCAGTATGAAGCCAGATTTACTAGTCTTTTCCGTTTTACACCAGAATTGGTGGCTACAGACGAGCTATGTTCGAGGAGGTTTGAGAGGGGTTTGAGGCCTGTGATCAGGAAGCAAGTGGTAGGGTTGAGGTTGCGTGTTTTTATAGAGTTGGTAGAGTCGACAGCAGTGATCGAGAACACTTTGAGTGAGCCTCATGGACCTAGGGAGGTTAGGGCACTACAGAGTGGAGCAGAGGCATAGTCAGGTGGGCGCTCCAACAAGCGACAGAGGTCCTTTGGCCGTAGTATTCATCCATCTAGATCACAACAACAATTTTCGGCACTAGCACCATCCGTGGCTTCAACTAGGAGGTCAGAACAAAGAGAGCTCATTTGCTTTCAGTGCAGGCTGCTAGGGCATCGGGCGACAGATTGCCTACAGTCGAGACAGTCCTAGGATCCGGTATTGGTTCAGCCACATGGGAGGGAGTTACCAGTTTGTTATGGGTGTGACCAGCCAGGGCATATTCATAGGATCTGCCCTCAGGGAGGCAGTGTACCGAACATGGTAGGTGCACCAGTTGTTCTACTTACGCAGGATCGATACGTTTATCGGTAGCAGCCGTCAGCAGTGCAGACTTTTAGGGTGATAGAAAGGGGTACCTTAGTCCAATTAGTACGGCAGTCGACAGTCCCAGGTTATGGTGGACAGACAAAAGTGACACATGGCCAAGTGTATACCCTTATAGATCTCAGTTCTCCAAGGCACCGGTCATACCTGATGCTACAGCAACTACTCCAGTGATTAGAGGTACTTTTCTAGTGTGTAGATCGTGGGTCACTGTTCTTATCAACACAAGAGCATTATATTCTGTTGTTTCAATTGCTTTGGGGTTGGTGATGGACTCCTTAGGTAGTACGTTATGTGTTGAGACCCCGTTTGGTAAGTACGTGGTGTTGGGACGAGTTTGTAGTGTTACGAATGTATACTAAAAAGTCATACTTTTTAGGTATTTTATTCTTGATCCCTAGCATATTAATGAGAAAAATTAGAGATGTTTTTGCATTCGTGGTTTTATATTTATATTTGTGATGAATGAATGCATAGTCCGTATATTCTGTCCAGTAT
>JAUMHN010007218.1:0-10211 GCA_032360265.1 Heliamphora ciliata | reverse complement strand
ATACATCTGACTCCCATGCCCTCTACATGACTATCAAAAGTCTTAGCCGGTAAGCTCTTTGTAAAATGATCTGCAAGGTTGTCTCTTGGTGCAATCTTGGTCACAGCAACATCACCTCTCTGTACAATTTCTCGTATCAGGTAATCCTTACGCTCAATGTGCTTACCTTTCTTATGGACCCTTGGCTCCTTCGAGTTTACAATCGCTCCGCTATTGTCACAATAAAGTGTAATAGCTGACTGAACTGAAGGTATCATCTCTAGATCCATCAGGAAGTTCTTGAGCCAAATAGCCACCTTGGTTGCTTCAGAAGCTGCCATATACTCAGCCTTCATGGTAGAATTAGCAATGTATGACTGCTTGATACTCCACCAACTTATAGCTCCACCTCCTAAGGTAAACACATATCCTGAGTTAGACTTACAGGAATTCCTATCAGACTAGAAATCTAAGTCTGTGTACCCCAAAGGTACTAGACTGTCTGCCTGGTAAACTAACATATAATCCTTAGTCCTTTTCAAATACTTGATTATATTCTTTACCGCAGTCCAATGGTCCTGCCCTGGGTTAGACTATATTTACTAACCATGCCAACAGCAAATGAGATGTCGAGTCTAGTGCAAAGCATAACATACATGAGGCTTCCTACTGCCGAAGCATAAGGAACTGCCTTCATCATCTATCTCATCAGGTGTCTTAGGACACTGATTCATGGATAGAGTGATTCTATTTCTGAAAGGGAGAAACCCTTTCTTTGAATCCTGCTTGCTAAAACGAGCAAGGATATCATCGATGTACTTTACTTGTGATAAGCCCAACATCTTTTATTTTTGATCTTACATAAGCTTGATCCCAAGGATGTGACTTAGCTTCTCCTAAGTCCTTCATATCGAACTGCCCAGATAACCATGCTTTAACCGTAGATAATGCCCCACATCATTTTCGATTAGCAAGATATCGTCTACATAAAGTATTAGGAAGATCACCATGCTTCTGTCACGCTACTTGTACACACAAGACTCATCTGGACTTTAATTAAAACTATTAGACTTAATGTCTTCATCAAATCGAGTGTTCCAAGACCTCGATGCCTGCTTAAGTCCATAAATTGATCTCTTAAGCTTATAGAACATGTGTTCCTGGCCATTTGTAATGAATCCATCTGGTTATATCACATAGATACACTCGTCAAGACTTTCGTTAAGGAAAGCAGTCTTAACATCCATTTATTAGATTTCGTAATCGAAATGTGCTGCAATGGATAAGAGAATCCGGATAGAGTTAAGCATGGCTACTAGCAAAAAAGTTTTCCCATAATCAATCCTTTCTTTCTGAGTGAACCCTTTAGCAACAAGCCTAGGTTTGAAGGTTTCAATCTTCCCGTCTGCTCCTTTCTTCCTCTTGTAGATCCACTTGCATCCAATGGATTTTATCCCTTCAGGTGGTTCTACAAGTTTTCAGACCTGATTGGAATACATAGATTCTATCTCTGAATTCATAGCCCTTTGCCAAAGATTTGTATCTATGTCTTGAAGTGCTTTATTGTAGTTATAGGACTTGGTATCTAGTTCTGTTAGGATCCTATCAAAAGACTCTTCCAAGAACATATACCGGTCAGGTTGATGAACAACCCTCCCACTACGACGAGACACTACCTGTGTCTGTGTATTAGCAGTAGCACGCTGTTCAGAATCAGAACCCTGTGCATTAGCACCCTATTCTTTATTTGCACATGTCTCAATAATCCTCCCATTACGACGAGGTAATAGAATACCAGTGACTTGTTCTTCTGTTCTACTGGTATTTTCTCTCAATTCTTCCAAAATAATTTTGCTATTAGGTTGTGATCCATAATGTAATTCTATTTCAAGAATCAGGCACTTGTGCTAACAATGACCTTCTGATCCTCACCATTCGTTCCTTTGGGATACCCCACAAAGAAACAAATGATTTTCATAAAGATTGTTCATAAAGATTCTCATAAAATAAAAAATTAATTTTATTAAAATAAAATTAAATACTAAAAATATGATTTTCAGTATACCAACCCTAACAATCTTCTAAATATACTCAAAACCATGCTGCCATACATCTAACTCCCTTGCCCTCATTATGACTATCAAATGTCTTAACCGGTAATCTCTTTGTAAAGGATCTGCAAGATTGCCTCCTAATGTAAGCTCTATGTCTAACTGAAAATTTGAGTTTGTGTACTCCAAAGGTACTAGATTGTTTTCCTGATAAATCAACATATAATCCATAGTCCTTTTCAAGTACTTGATTATATTCTTTACTGCACTCCAATGCTCCTGTTCTGGGTTAGACTGATATCAGCTAACCATGCCAACGGCAAGGCAGATGTCGGGTCTAGTGCAGAGCATAGCATACATGAGGCTTCCTACTGCCGAAGCATAAGGAACTGCCTCCATCTTTTCTATCTCTTTAGGTGTCTTAGAACACTGATCCTTGGATAGAGTGATTCTATGCCTAAAAGAGATAAACTCTTTCTTGGAATCCTACATGCTAAAATGAGCAAGGATAACATCGATATACTTTGCATGTAATGAGCCCAACATCTTTTGTTTCTGATTTCGCACAAGCTTGATCCCAATGATGTGACTGGCTTTTTCCAAATCTTTCATGTCAAACTACCTAGATAACCATGCTTTAACCGTAGATAATGCCCCCACATCATTTTCGATTAGCAAGATATTGTCTTCATAAAGTATTAGGAAGATCACCATGCTTTCGTCATGCTACTTGTACACACAAGACTCATCTGGACTTTGATTAAAACTATAAGACTTAATGTCTTGATCAAATCGAGTGTTCCAAGACCTCGATGCCTACTTAAGTCCATAAATGAATCTCTTAAGCTTACACAACATGTGTTCCTGGTCCTTTGTAATGAATCCATCTGGTTGTATCACATAGATACACTCGTCAAGACTTTCGTTAAGGAAAGCAGTCTTAACATCCATTTATTAGATTTCGTAATCGAAATGTGCTGCAATGGATAAGAGAATCCGGATAGACTTAAGCATGGCTACTGGCAAAAAAGTTTTCTCATAATCGATCCTTTCTTTCTGAGTGAACCCTTTAGCAACAAGCCTAGCTTTGAAGGTTTTAACCTTCCCGTCTGCTCCTCTCTTCCTCTTGTAGATCCACTTGTATCCAATGGATTTTATCTCTTCGGGTGGATCTATAAGTTTTCAGACTTAATTGGAATACATAGATTTCATCTCTGAATTCATAGCCTTTTGCCAAAGATCTATATATTTGTCTTTTAGTGCTTCATTGTAGTTACAGGACTCGGTATCTAGTTTAGCCATGATCTTGTCAAACAACTCTCTCTAGAACATGTACTGATCAGGTTGATGAACAACCCTCCCACTACGACGAGGCACTACCTGTGTCTGTGTACTAACAGTAACAGGCTGTGCAGAATCTGAACCCTATGCATCAGCACCTTGTTCTTGTTTTACACCTGTCCTGTAATCCTCCCACTACGACGAGATAATGGTATATCAGTGACTTGTGGTTCCTCTTCCATTCTATTGGTATTTTCTCTCAGTTCTTCTAGAATAATATTGCTTTTGGGCCTGTGATCCATAATATAATCTTCTTCTAAGAATCGGGCATTGGTGCTAATAATGACCTTCTGATCCTTAGGATTAAAAAATAGACCACCCTTCGTTCCCTGGGCAGATGGAACAACTGGTGCTCCTACTGTACTCTGAATACTCCCTCCTTTGGGACAGTTCCTACGGATATGTCCAGACTGTCCGCACTCAAAACATGCCGATGACCCTCTCCCCTGAGACTAGGCAGGCGCTGACCTCTGAACATGGCCCCTCAATGGGCACTCAAGTGATCAATGCCCTGACTGTCGGCATCGATAAAAAATGACCTCTCTTTGCTCTGGCTTTCCTGTAGAGGCTACTGAAGGTGCAGGCGTAGAAAACTGTGGCTGATACGACCCTACCGGATAGGAACTCGGACCAGACGTCCTTCGGCGCTTGTCCCTGCACCTCTGAACCTGTGCACGTTTCCCATCTTGCTAACTCCTACTATCTTTGTCCCTGTGGGGTCTTGTTTAGGGTGTCTTCCACTTTTATGGCTGTCTCCACTAACTCTGTAAAGTCTTGCACCCTGAATGCCGCCACCCTATCTAGGATAGCGGGTCTCAAATCTTGTTCGAACCTCTTCACACGAAATTTATCAGTAGGCACAATCTCTTGTGTAAATCGGGATAAGCTAGTAAACTCGGCCTCATACTAGATCACTGACATCGTCCCCTGTGTAAAACAAAGGAAGTCCTCCCTGAAACAATCTCTCAAAGTCGCGGGAAAGTACTTCTCTAGAAATACCTTCGTGAAGGCCTCCTAAGTGCCTCCTACTGTAGTCTTGACAAACTTTCACCACATATGGCCGCTCCTTCTTAGCTGAAAGTCAGCGAATGTAACCCTCAAATCATCTTTCTCTATCTGAAGCATATCCAAAATCTTGGTGACCAGCTCCAACCATTCTGTGGCTATTGTGGGGTTGGGATCCCTGAAAAAGGTAGGAAGGTCCAGACGGCGAAACTGGCGCATCGCGACAGTTGCCCTCGGCTCAGGTATGCTCTCCCTTCTCCTAGCAGCCTCTGCTAGCTGCCGGATGGAGCCTACCATCTCACGCAACAGATCTACCCCATCAATTGGTCCTTGGGGTGCATTAGCATCCCCAATATCTGGGACTGGAACATCCCTTCGGCCAAAACCACCGCTACGGCCTCGACCATAGCCACGTCCTCCCCGCATGGATATAACTTTATACGAAAGTAACATAACAGGATAAGCTTTCATACAACATGTTATTGCTAACATAAAAGACATAATCATGCTAACACAAAGCCATTCATGATCATGTAAACACATCTCACATATTAAGGAGAACCGATAAGAAAGACGCATTCATTTGGATAGCCTACTCAGATTTCCTACTAGAAAACACGTCGGCCAAATGCCTTTCTAACTTGGCTTCCAAGTTTGTTAATCTAAATGCCTGAAGGTAAGACTAATCAATCCTAAGGTCCAACCTCCATACCCACATATACACAAACTTTCATGTTCCACAGGCTATCATACTCATGCTATAAAAACACATAAACATATGCAATCAAGCACATGCATATCTTCACAAGGTGATGCACCCTCGTTTCCATGGCTCTAGGTATTCGAACCCAGAGTTCTGATACCAAGTTGTCACGCCCCAAACTCTAGGGTCACGCGAAAGCTCGCCAGAATTTTATCCATGAAAATAAGTTGTAAAACCATTAACCCAAAAATACAGCATTTAGATAAAAGAGTACCCGAGATTTATCTCTCACAAACAGTAAACATATAGTTTTATACATGCATAAAGTATATCGCCTCACGGCGTACAAAACTCGCCTTCAGAAACAGGCATCGCATGTAAGAATACATCTCTCAAAACAAACAGAAAAACTAATATAGGTCTTCCACCACCATGGGCATCTCTAGGTTAACTCATCATGTTCACTTATACCTGAAAAATGTTTTACAACAAAATTCCACACCGTAAGCCAAAACCCAATAGAAACAGACTATAAAGCTATAAAGCAGGATATGTAATCGTATAGTATGAAATGACTCAACCACAGGAATCAAAAAAATGATTTTTCATCCTTAAAACCATGCATTGCAAACCGTGCAAATAACCTGCCACAATTAAGGGAAAACAGTAACAAAATAGTATTCTCCACTTGGGTCACATAGCCGAGGAAAATAAGATAAAATGAATTATATGTACCGACTCTGTTAACTCAAGACAAAGATAACAACTATAGATTCCTGTTCATTACCTATTCCTGAACCACTTAAGGCTGCTAGGTAATGACAAGTTCTATACGAAATCACAACAACCCAAACCACTTAGTTTACGGTCCCGAAACCCAAGGGTACTAAGAACCCACCACCTATTTTGCGGGAATTAACCCGAAGGCACGTAGGGACTTACTCTGCGCACATTTTTGGACTTCCACCAAGAAGCACTACAGGCCCACATCTGCACATACTGTCATGGTACATCTATAGACTCATTTAAAAAAATCATTACGTAGCTCAACTACGAAAAATTGTAAAACAGTTATACAGTTATACATTAATATGTATAAAAAGATCCAAAATCCATCACCCATGGAGATCAATACCATTTAAAACAATTTTCATAAAAACGTTTAAAAATTGAGACTCAACCCCGAGGGTTAGTTTCAAATCTCCAAAAACAAATTTTTCAAGAGTTTCAGAAAATTTCCATTTCCAAAATCACCTTTTTGAAAACTAGGGACATCCACACATCCGAATCATGTATTAAATCAAGAAAATGCATAAAACACATGCTTTTTATCCAACAACAAAGTTTAAACATGAAAATACAACATTTAAAGTATTTTCCACCAATAAAAAATCATATGATTGCACGTAGCACCCTTTAACAATAATAAAGTCTAGGATCCTATCTCGGTGAGTCAAAACTCGAAGTCTCGAAAATCAAACCTCATCGAAACGAGAATCTGCTCTGACGAAAGCGAAGCCAACAACGTGAATAACAAAGATCCACAAGCTGATCATTAAAAACTAAGCTCGGGCACCACGAAAATCTAGAGAAAAGGTGGAAAGTTTGAGAGAAAATGGAGTTTTAGAATTAAAACAAGCGTTGGAATATATATAGGCTCGGCCAAACAGGGCATCCAGTCGACTGAATGGGCCAATTCAGTCGATTGAAGGAGTTCTAGATCTACAAAATACCCAAATCGACACAATCCAGTCGACCGAACCCCCAATCCAGTCGACTGGATCCACCTACTGTCCTCCCAGTCTACTGGGGAAACCCGTCCAATCGACTGAATAGCTGGAGAAACACCAGAGTAGGTTTTTCAACCCAAGGACCAACCAAACAAACCTTAACGAAGCCCGAGAAAGCGTAAAACACATCTACACATACTGTTCTACAATGATGAAGCATAAACCATTTATCAAGGATATACATATAACGAAAAGGAACATGTTAAACATAAATATCTCATAAAATAAACAAACCTGGATCTCACACGTATGATTTATACATGAATAGCTTAACACAACCTCTAATTTATCAAAAATCAAGCTAATTTCGTCATTTGAGTTAACCAATGCAAAAAGCCCCAAATTTGTTAAAAGTTCTACACACCCAAAATCCCAACTTCTCATTTCACAAATTAATGTACCTCCAACAACAATAACATGATAGATTTAACATAAATCATACTCAAACCCAAGAATATTCAGGCTTCAACATCAAACCCCAACCTAGGGTTTCAAAATTATACTTTTTGCATGCATTTTTGTAAATACAACAAAATATACAATTCATATACATTAAATGATCAATATTAGTCTTAGATCCTACTTCTTAGATGACAAATTCACAAAAAAACGAGTCCTAGCAAGCTCCAATGATGTAAACCACAAACCATTCGATAAAGATGGAGCTTCCAACGTGTAGATAATCTCCCAATGGTGTATAATCAAGAGAAGAGCAAGAGAGGTTCACCAATGAAGGGTGAAAAGAGCTCAAGGAAGCTTTAATGGTGTTTCTAGGGCTTAGGTTCGGGTTTAGAAAGAGAGAAGAGTGAAGAGAATGAATGAAATATGGCTTAACCTGCGACTTAAAACTCTCTTTACCAACAATCCATTAGAGCGAACCCATGACCTTGTTAGGGTTGGTATACTGAAAATCGTCTTTTTAGTACTTAATTTTATTTTAATAAAATTAATTTTTTATTTTAAGATAATCTTTATGAGCAATATATGTATATCATTTCTGAATATTATGCATGGATGTCCAATATTTTGTATAACATTTAATATGGTGTATAGAGTACAACTTACACACAGAAGACCAGATTTTAGGTTCTTACAAAATATAAGTTTTATGTTCACAGTTTAGATGAAAATTGATAAACCATCGGTACGACTGCGGCATAAAGTTTTAGTAGACCTGTCTTGGTTACGAGTAATAGATAATAGTGTCATCTATTGTTCCGACTCTCTGTGCCAGTATACTTTGTGTGTATTGAACGGGACATTTGGAGTAATTAATTTTATACTGACTGTATAAATTAATTCACACCCCAAGGTTATTATGAATAGTTCTTATCCACTTAATCTTAAAATAATTATTGACTTGCATATATTTAATATTCGTTGTTTTGATTCATTAGAGGGTGCGATCTTATATGGGTCTATTTTTCAGTGAGTTAGATAGCGATATTATTTATATGAAAAATATTAATTATTAACGGAATTCACGTCCCGATAAATCGGGATTGACGATACCTCCTTAATGATGCTTATAAGTTTTGATCAGCCCAAACCCTGTAAGTGGATTTAATTATTCGGCGGTTAAATAAGTTAAGCGAAAGGACTTAAGAAATATCAAAATGCCGATTAAATTAAATTATCAGTAATTAAATTTAATTGACGGGTATTGAAAAATCTTAACGTGGGGAGAAATGGTAAATATTTAATAACAGGAGCTCAATGCTAGAAGATCTTGAGATTATGGGTCAGAGTGCAATTATAGTTCTTTCGTGGTGTGAACTGTAATTCAGTGTTTTATGAAATTTGCAGAAACCGCTGCGTCTTTTCATAATTGCAGAAACTGCTGGTAGGTATCTGTGTTCCACTAGAAGTCTTACTCATAATTACTCCCCAAGTCCCTGCTGTAACCCTATATATATGCGAGTAGGCTGAACAAGTTTTATATAATATATCATATTTTGTCTTTCAAGACGAAAGATATCTGAGTTTTGTCGGTACGAATTTTCGATAGCCCGAAGCCCACACATGCACTCGAGGATCGCATAAGGGACTACGGTAGAAGATCTGACTGGAGTTTCAACTAGAAATCAAATCGTAGTTGAAGAATCGATCGACAAAATGTATTTTTCTAAATTAACTTTGATTGTACGGGTTTTATTTTGATTGTTCGTCGTCAAAAGTTTTATCTGGAGCCCGTTTCGATGTTTGCCCATCCAGTTAATTTTTTGCCAAAAATTGTTTTCAAAAACAATGATCTTGGCAGTTTTGCCTCCATCATTTGGTGTCAGAGCCGTTTTATTTTTTGTTTTCGATTATTGGAGCCGAGTAGATTTAGAACTGTTGCTAACTTTGTTTTGCAGGAGTTCTAATCCCGATTTTATGATCATCATTTATTTTTATATTTTGATTAAATGCGTGGATGATGATTTAATTTTTTTTCTCACGGGGTTGACCGTGGTAGATTTTTTTTTTTAGATTGATTGTGAGCCTATGAGAAATAGATTTCGATATAAATATTTTATGTTCTTTAAGATTTTATTGAAAAAAAAATAAGAATAAGTATGGAAAGGTGGCGGCAACTGGCGGTGGCAACCAGTAGTGGTTCCGGCGATTTTTTCCGCGGATTTTTTTTTTATTTGCTTTTCAAAAATTTTTTTCAATTTTTTTTTCTAGATAAAAAAAAACGGTCTAGCATCATCAGGCACAAACCAATAGCGCCTAAACAGAACACTATTTTCCAAAACTCGATTTTCCCAAAGAAGCAAACAGCCGGCAGTATCATAAGCAGGGCAATCTCCAAATCCAAGTGGCGCAAAAATAGAGCACAATTTTCCAGCCAACGGGCAGTGCAGCAAACTGTGGCGAAAAAAGTTGGTGCAAAACTGAAGCAAAACAGGTTTAAACCAAACACGGCGCTGGTTTCCAACGCAAACTTCGGTGGTTTCCCAATCCAACACTAGTTTCTAGCGCCAACAGCAAGCTGCGTTTTGTTTTTTTGGTTACTGTTTCGGTGGGCTGTAACAAAGCTGAGGCTTCAGTGTTGTTTTTTCCCAACAAAACCGCAACAATTTCAGCACGCAATGTGCGGTGGCCGGTGGTGGTGCAAGTGTCTTGGGACAGTTTTTCTGATTTGTATTGATCAATATATGATATATTTGTATATCACTATAAATCAAGGAGTCCTGATGCAACTTGGACACTGGAAGCTGATTCACAAAAGGATTATTGCAGCTTTTCCTTTTAAGAACAGGAGATTGTTAGGGTTGATATACTAAAAATCATATTTTTAGTATTTAATTTTATTTTAATAAAATTAATTTTTCATTTTATGAGAATTTTTATGAG
>JAUMHN010007207.1:0-10212 GCA_032360265.1 Heliamphora ciliata | reverse complement strand
GAAAAAAGAGAAAAAACAAAAGAAATAAAAATATCAAAAGGGAAGGGGGGAGGAGATCCGTGCTGAGGAGCCAAACTAAAATGTCGGAGCAGCGCACTGAGCTGCTTCTTGGTCCGGGTTTAACCTGTCGCAAGTGCGGCTTGGCCAGCCTCCAATGTGGCCTGGCCTGCCTCGAACGTTGCCTAGTCGTCCTCCAACGGGTCCAACCTATCGTTTAAGGCCTTATAGGCGGCCTCAGTAAAGCACCAGGTGGTGGAGGAAGGCAATGAAGAGGACGCATGCGTGGAGCCCGAGTGACTACTCGGCTCTTGAGGCAGTAGGTGTTCGAGGTTGGTCCTTCGACTTAAACTGAGTAGGCTCTTCAACCACGTCGCATGATGATAGTCATTGGGCGTCGGGTTAGAGAGCTTGGTTGGAGACAAGATGTAGGGAGTGGGGTTAGAGGAGGTAGCGTCCAGAATGAGGGGGATGATGAGGTTGGCATAGGGGAGAGGGTGGTTGGTGCAGGGTGAGATGATGAACTTCACCATCTCGTCGAGTATGAAGCGGGGAATGGAGAGAGAGGCGCCGATGTGAAAGGTGTAGAGAGCCTAGAGGAACGCGTGGCAGCACTCATCTTTGTGGTCAATGGGAACACATTTTTTCGTAGGACGATATCAATGAACCAAAGAAGTTCGGTGAGATTGCTGTGGTGGGAAAATGCGGCCCAAGGTGTGGCACAGCCCTCGGAGAAGGCTAAGGCCATGTCGACATGGGTGAGAGTAGTAGGGATGGCGGGCAGGCGGTTCGTGGCTACGTCGTCCTCAGTGTCGAAGATGTCGAGGACGGTGGCTATGTGGTGGGCGTCGAAGGTGAAGCTGATATCGTCGACGGTGGAGATGAAGTAGGAGGTGAAGCGGTCCCGATCCTCGTCGCCTACTCGGCGAAAGTTCTAGTAGAATAGGTGGACCAGGCGAGGGTAAGGTGGCGGAAAGGGGCCGTAGAGGCCAAGGAGGTGGCGAGACTCTAGGAGATGTATACCCTAAGAGGCATAGTCGTCAAACGGGAGGAAGGCTTCACGGATAGGGAAGTTGGTGAAGCGATGGAGCTCGCGGGAGGACCACTGGCCAGAGGGCACTGAGGAAGAGGAACGGTCGGAGCCACGTCCCCATTTGGAAGGCGGCGAGAGCTGAATGCCATGGATATCAAGAGAGAGGGAGAGAGAGTTAAGAGTACTTGAGATGGAGGGAAATAGGCGGGGTGGCCGCCTATTCATAGATTTGGCGGGTTCCGTCCGGACAGAACTGTGGGCATTCGACGGAATGTGCTGCGTCCCGACAGAATGAGAATAGAAACATTTTTGTCTGGATGGAATAGAAGAGTGTTCGAATGGAGAAGGTACTGGAGTACTTTCATCTGGACGGAGCATAAGGCGTTCGAACGGAATTTGAATCAGTGGAAGGTGAAGAGTTACGAGGCAAAAGGCGTTATGGAAGGTGCAAAATACATCACCTCAATTTAATTATGTCTGGGCAGAATATAGGGGAGTTCGGACGAAATTTGCTGGTAAACGTGCCACGTGGTAGCCTGGGGAACGAAAGGACACGGTCGTTAGAATTTCATCCGAATGAAAGTACAGAGCCATTAATGCTCTAAGAGTTGAGGGGTAGTGCCTAGTCAGTAAGGGACAGATCCCATTTCGTCCGGACGAAATGGGATCATCCGGACGAAGTCATTTTTTTTATTTTTTAAACTTAACTTCCCCTATTACTACGAAGATCTGGGTTCCCTCCCAATAGGGCTAAATTTAACGTCTTCAGCCAGACGTCGTGCTCGGTCACTGAGTCTAGGGTGCTGGATCAATGAGATCGGTGGATTCGATAGCAGTGTCGATAGAGATACCATCTATGTACAGTTTTAAGTGCTGGCCGTTGACTGTGAGATGCTTGCCTGAGCGAGGGTTGAGCAGTTGGCAGGCACCGTGAGGATAGACGTGTGTCACCACAAACGCCATCCCATCGGGATTAGAGCTTTCCTGGAAATAACCGTAACTTGGAGTTGAACAACCACACCTTTTGGTTGGGCTCAAACGACTTTCGATGGATGTGTTTGTCGTGGAAGGCTTTCATTCGAGCCTTATAGGTGCGGGAGTTCTCGTAAGCCTCGTTACGGATCTCTTCGAGCTCACTCAACTGAAGCTTGTGGTGGGTGCCGGCATTGGCCATATCAAAATTATAGGTTTTGATGGCCCAATAGGCTCGGTGTTCTAAGTTTTGACTCGACTGGAAGGTGGCAGGCTTTGCCAAAGAAAGACGATACAAGGACATGCCTATGGGTGTCTTGAAGGTGGTGTGATAGGTCCACAAGGCGTCGTCCAACCTCTCGGACCAATCTGCTCTATCAGAATGGACGGTTTTTGTTTGAATATTTTTGACTTCCCTATTGGATACCTTGACTTGGCCACTAGTTTGTGGATGATAAGGAGTGACTACTTTGTGAGTGATGGAGTAGCGATGAAGCAGGGTAGAAAAGTACTTATTTAGGGAGTACCACCGTCACTGATGATAGCTCATGGAAAACCAAATTGACTAAAGATATTGGATTGAAGAAACTTGACCACAACTTTGTGGTCATTCGATTTAGTTGCCACGGTTTCGAACCATTTTGAGAGATAGCCCACTGCTACTAAGATGTACTCGTAGCCATGTGACGATGGAAATGGTCCCATAAATTCGATGCCCCAAACATCGAAGAGTTTGACAACAAGAATGGGGTTTACGGGCATCATGGCTCGGACAAAAATTGTGCCAGTTTGTTGGCAGCGAAGGCAGGTTCAACAGAACTCATGGGCATCTTTGAAAAGAGTGGGCTAGAAAAAATCAGACTGGAGGACTTTGACTGTCGTCTTCTTGCACTAAAGTGTCCTCCACAGGCAAGAGAGTGACAGAAGGTCAGAAAGCTAGTTATCTCTGATTCAGGGACACATCTACGGATTACCTTGTCAGAGCAGTATTTCAAAAGTTTTAGGTCTTCCCAAAAATAGTATTTAATTTGGGAGAAGAACTGTTCCTTATCGAGTTTGGACCAGTGAGTGGGGATGAGGCCTACTGCCAGATAGTTGACAATGTTGGCATACCATAGGAGCTGGGTGCCGGTGACTGCAAAGAGTCGCTCGTTTGGAAAGAAGTCACGTAAAGGAGTCGAGTCACTAGATGGGGCTACAATCAGGCGGGAGAGGTGGTCAACTACAGAATTCTCGGTTCTCTTTTTGTCTCGGATCTCTAGGTCGAATTCTTGTAGGAGAAAAATTCAGCGGATGAGTCGTGGCTTAGTGACCTTTTTGGACAGCAGGTGTCAGAGGGCGACGTGGTTTGTGTAGATGATGACTTTCGAGCCTAAGAGATAGGACCTAAACTTGTTAAGAGCGAAGACCACAGCTAGTAATTGTTTCTTGGTGGTGATATAATTCAATTGCCAATCAGTGAGGGTCTTACTGGCGTAGTATATTGGATGAAGGATGCGATTGACACGTTGACCTAAAATAGCTCCTACGGTATAGTTTGATGCATCACACATGATTTCGAAAAGAAGTAACTAATTGGGTGACTGCATGATGGGTGCCGTAGAGAAAGCGTCTCGGAGCTGCTCAAAAGCTTGAAGGCAGGGCTCGTCAAAGATAAAAGGTGCGCCCTTTGTAAGAAGGTTACAGAGTGGTTTAAAGATCTTAGAAAAGTCCTTGATAAATCTACGGTAGAACCCGGCATGCCCTAGGAATGAATGTACCTCCTAGACAGAAGCTGGGGGAGGAAGCTTGGATATGAGGTCGACTTTGGCTTTGTTAACTTCGATCCCCCCTTTTGACACGATGTGCCCTAACAGACAATTCCTTGTTGAACCATTAAATGTCTCTTTTTCCAAGTGAGCACGATATTTATCTCCATATAACGTTTGAGTACTTTTGTCAAATTTTGGAGACAATCCTCAAATGATGACCCAAATACTGAGAAGTCATCTATGAAGACTTCTAGGAATTTCTTGACCAGGTCGGAGAAGATAACCATCATGCACCTGTGGAAGGTTGCTGGTGCATTGCATAGTCTAAAAGGCATGCGCCAATAGGCGAAGGTGCCAAATGAACAGGTGAAGGGCATCTTCTCTTGGTCCTCGGGGTAAACGGGCACCTGGTTATACCCAAAGTAACCATCTAGGAAGCAAAAAAAGCTTTGACTTGCTAGGCGTTCTAATATCTGGTCAATGAAGGGAAGCGAGAAGTGGTCTTTTCTGGTGGCAGCGTTCAACTTTCGATAGTCAATGCACACTCATCAACCAATCGTGGTGTGAGTGGGTATCAACTCTCCCTTATCATTTTGCACGATGGTGAGGCCAAATTTCTCAGGAACAAATTGGGTTGGGCTCACCTACTTATTGTCAGATATGAGGAAAATGATACACGCATCAAGTAATTTTTACAAACTCTTTTAGAACAACCTCTTTCATGTTTGGGTTGAGTCTCCGCTGCATTTCTCGGATCAATTTTGCATCATCTTTGCAATAGATACGATGCATGCATACTGAGGGGACATTCCCTTTCAAGTTGGCAACAGACCACTCTATTGCTCCTCTATGATTTTTCAAAACCTCTACAAGTTGACCCTCCTGGTTGGGGGTCAAATTAGGGTCAAATTAGAGGCAATGATGGTGGGTAAGGTGCTACTGGGCTCTGGGAATATGTATTTGAGTGAAGCTAGGAGTGACTTTAGCTCAAGGTCTGGTGGAAAATCTAGAGAGGGCATAGCATGGATGGAGGATAGAGGTGGCGAGGGCTCAAATCGAGACCTCTACGGCGGAGTGTCAAGATAGCTAGCGGATTCGAGAGGAAAAGTGACCACATTAATGGACTACCCTACATCGAAGGTGTTAGCTCCATAATGTGCCAAACACGTCTCTAAAGGGTCGTTACTGAATATGAAAGGTAGTGTTGATTTAGTGGCCTCTTCGATTACATCGACTGTGAAATAGTCGGAGTACTACGAGGGTTGCTCAGAAGCATGGAAGATGTTCAAGCGTACTTTCATATTTTTGAAAGAGGCATCCATCACTCTTGTTCAGAAATTAATACATGCGTTGGCTGCAGCCAAGAAAGGTCTACCGAGGATGACAGGTGTCTATCGTCTGAGCTGTGGGTTGGGCTCAGTGTTGAGGACAATGAAGTCGACAGGGAAAAGGAACTTGTCAACTTTGACAAGTACGTCCTCAATGACTCCGCGAGGTACTTTAGCGGACCGGTCGGCTAGTTGAAGCGTGACTGGCGTGGGTTTGAGCTCGCCTAACCCAAATTGCTCATATACCGAGTATGGGAGGAGATTGACACTAGCTCTTAGGTCGAGAAGGGCTCGGTCAATCGAGTGATCGTCGATGACACATGATATGGTAGGAGTCCCTAAGTCTTTGAGTTTGGGGATGGTATCGTGTCCTATGATAGCTCTATCCTGCTCGGTAACGAGGACTTTCTTCAGGATGTTTGTCCTAGACTTACGCTTTTGTGTAGAGAGATCCTTTAGGAATTTAGCATAAGAAAGGACTTAATTTATAGCGCCAAGGAGTGGCAGGTTGATTTTCACCTGTTTGAAAAGATCAAGCATGTCGTTGATCGCGGCTCCCTTTTTACTGAAGGGTGGCAGCCTATCAAAGCGCGTGGAAAATGGAGCTCGAAGTTTGGAAGGAGGAGGGACAAGAGCCATCAGTGGCTCGTGAGAGGATGCAAGAGGGGGTGTTGTGTCAATAGGTGTTGACGATGTGGAAGATGAGGAAGGAGGGTCGGTCTTAAAGCCATCAGACGACTCTGGGTTATGAAAAACTATGGAAAGTGGAGGCTTCTCGGGATGAGTCTCAAGCTCTCATCCATTCCTCACGGTAATGACTACCTGTGCCTATTCGTGGAAACCACTACTGGGAGATGACTTACTTTCTACGGTAAACTGAACCTTAGAGTTAGCTATTGGCTGACTGGAGAGTCTGCCATCTTCACAGCGGCTCATGATGGCGGCTAGCTAGCCTACTAGTGTCTCTAGCTTAGCAATAGACTGAGAATGAGAACTCAAAAGTTGGGTCCTCGTATCCAGTTTTTGTAGGGCATTCAGAACTTTGTTCTCGAACACGGTGTTCTGAGGAGGTAGCGGAGGTGTGGTTTGATGGATAGGAAGTGGGTAAGCTGGCTGATTGTACCTTGGAGAAAGGATGGTCTCGGTGGTGGTGTTGGCATGTTACCCTAATTGGGTTGTCACTAGGAGAAGTTTGGATGGTTTCTCTAACCCAGGTTATAGGTGTTGAAAAAAGGATCATTATCTGGATGAAAAAAACTTTGGGTTGCATTTACTTGCTCTTGCAAAAACTCAAGATACTGTGCAGCATATGGGTAGTTAGAAATGAAGTGGGTTGGGCTGGCACATAGTGCACAAGGGCCTGAAAAGGCGGGAAGTGGTGCAGCAGGTGCTGCGGCTAGACCATTGGATATGAGCTAATTTAGAGTCTGTGTTAGGGTGGTAACTAGGTCGGGAGACTGTGAAATCTCGTATTTGCCTCGAAATTTTGAGGTGGAAGAGTCTATGGACCGGTCAATATGATAGGTGGAGGCTTGGTGTTGGGAGTTTTCACTCAAGCTTTCCAAAAAACTCTAGGCCTCATTCTTGTTTTTTAACATGAATGTTCCACCACAATAAGCGTCGAAAAATTGACAGTGTTGAGGTGTCAACCCGTCATAGAAGTACTGGACTAGCTGCCATTTTGGCACCTGATGATGAGGACAGATTCTAATAAGATCCTTAAGGTGTTTCGAAGTTTCATAGAAGGTCTCGCCGTTGAGTTGAGTGAAACTCATGATGGCGCGTCTGATTTGGTTGGTCTTGTCTATGGAAAAATGGGAAAATATTTTTTTCAGAAATTCCTGTTGTAGTTTAACCCAAGTGGTGATGGTGTTCAGTTCTAAAGAACTTAGCCAATATTTGGCTTTATCCTTAAGGTAGAACGGGGACAATTTCATTTTAAGGGCCTCATCAGTAAAGTTACTGATTTTGACCGTTGAACAAATTTCTAGGAATTCTCTATGTGCTTGTATGCGTCCTCACTACCAAATCCCCAAAAAGATGAGAACATTTAAATAATACTGGAATTCATTTCATAGTGCGTGGCTCCAACCGCATGGGGCTGGAGACAAGGGGGTGACACATACCCTAAATGAGTAAAACACTCGATCAAAGATTTAACCTAAGGGTCGTCCTGCTGTTGGTCTGCCATAGTAGTGGGTGCAGTGTGTGAATTGAGTGAAGGTTGTTCGGTCGTCCGAAAAGTGCGTTTGATTTCAGGATCGAAATGTGCTAGAGACGAATGGATGGATTGGCAACCGAGCATGCAATAGTGATGAAAATATGGGGGATGGACTGCAAGTCCCCTAAATTTAGTTTTCTCTGATTAAAGATAAAAACAAAAACGAAAAACTTACAGTGCATGGACAGCAATAAACCTGTTGCTCGTCTTTATGTCTGTTTGTTCCAAAATCCCGTTTTCGTCTGATTAATCTTCGAAAGCCTGAAAAAGGAAAGATTGCAGTTCAATGCAGTATTGTAGGAAATCAGAAAATTAAATAAAAAAATATTTAATGAATAAATCGTAGTCGTAAGTTAAATCCGCAGCACTGGCGCCAAAAATTGGTTCTTGTTGTACTGTATCAAAAATAATTATTTAAAAGTCTTAATTTAACTATTAACCCGTAGGATAGTGGCAAAAGTTCGGATATCATTCTTAGGAATTTAGTGTGATTATGATTTATTTATTAAAATATTTAATTAATGATTTTCTTTAGGAAAAAAATAGTTTGATTTGGATTAGGATTAAAATTCTAATTAAACTAAATAACTAAGAAATCTGAATTTAGAGTTCAAATGAGAGAGATTTCTAAGGGTTAGAATCTTTCCTAACCAGTACTTCTAGTTTCATTCAACCTCTAGTTTATCTTTAATTGATTCAATTCAATCCTATGGCAACTACAAGATCAATAAGGATTCTCAAGAAGATAAGCTCGAATCCAAACCCGACATAATCAATCTAAACTTTTGGCACGGATCGTTTAGAGCACGACATGTTCTAACAAAGTATAAAGTATCTTACGTTGTAATATCGAAAGACATATATAATAGCTGTATGATCTCATTTTTATAATCACAGAAAATAAAAATAAAAACTGAATAATCAAATTAAAAGCACATTAATTAAAAGTCAACGTCTCACAATCACAAAATGAATTGAATTCAAAATAAAGAATAAACAAAATGAGTTTAAACTACTCCTAAAAATACCAAAGTAGGGACTCATCATCCCTTAAAAAGTATAGCTTAGTCGCTCATGTTGCGGCTTGAAAGTATGAAAAGCTGAAGAATATTAGAGCCTCGAGCCTCCATTTTCAACTTCTTTGCACGCCCCGAGCCTTTCAGATTGACTGCCTCACGTCCCGTAACCACTTGCCTTCTAAGATCAGAGATATCTGGCTGAGGAACCTGTCTCTTCTATTTATAGTTGAGCATTCCATCCAAATGTTGCAGAGTTAAAATAAAACACTAACTGCACGCCTAGTCCGGACACAACTTATTTCGTCCGGACGGTTTGTGATTTCGTCCGGACGTTGGTGTTTTCCATCCAGAGACTCTGGTTGATGCTTGTCCGGATGTTTTTCTCCCAATAGCTTTTCTATCTGGACGCGGACATAGTATGTCCGGACGCAATATGTTTTGGGCCACTTTCGTCCGGATGTGGATTTGATCCGTCCTGATGGAACTTTTGCAATAATTTCCTTTTTGTCCCTTGTCTCCTTTTTGTTCCATTTTACACCCTTTTCTCCTTTAAGATACCCCATTTGATACTGTTGAAAAAAACACCATAAAATAAATTATTAAATACAAAATCGAGGTTAACATAGTGTATTTAGCAGAATAGGATCAACACTTTTATGTATCGATCAATGCGTATATACCAAAGGTTGAAATTTCTTATTCATTTTAAAACTCAGTAATGTTGATTCGGCAGTCATTCCCACATCTAAACGAATCAATAGTTGAGATTAAGACTCCGTTTGTTTCGGCAAAAAATATTTTCATGAGAAAATATTGTGATCGTATAAAAAACGGAGCCGTAAGCTCTCTGTATAAATGCATAAGATTTCTCTACACATTGACAAGTTAGCTTTTGTACAATGATACTATATGTTTATATTCGTGAGGTTGGGTTATGGGAATCCCATGTTACATACTTTCCGAAAGTTTAAATAATTATGGTATCGGTAATATGGTTTTGGTCCATGGATGTCTTGAGTCGTGACTTGTCCCAAGCTGTCTCACGTCATGAGCCGTGTACTGTTATATACGTACGTTTGGAAAAGTGACGTACGAGAGAAACGCGAATGGGAATATAGAGTATGGGAACATCATGGTACCGTGTGATGGGGGTGTTTTTGTTGATCACACATTAGATCTTGATCTGAGATTCAATGGCTCGATGTGGTGATACCCACGCCCTTGCCTTTTGGATGACTTTTGAAGTAATGACGTCGTGAATAATATGATTTGTTTTGCATGATAACATTTTAATGTCAGAAAGTAGTAATTGACATGCTTACATAATTTTTAAAAATATCTATATCATGCACAAGATTTCCCAACATATTGGCAAGTTAGTGATTGTACCATGATACTATATGTTTATATTCATGGGGTTGGGTTATGGGAATCCGACGTTACATATTCTTCATAAATTTAAATAATTATGGTATTGGTAATATGGTTTTTGTCTATGGATGTCTTGAACCATGCTATATCTTGAGCCGTACCTTGTCTTGAGCTGTGTACTACTATATGCGTACATATGGAAACGTGACGTACGGGAGCAATGAGAACAAGAATATTGTTGGAGGCAACTGCCAAGATCAGTGTTTTTGTAAACGATTTTCGGTAAAAAATTAACTGAACAGGCAAACGCCGAAACAGGCTCCAAATAAAAATCTTGACGATGAACGATAAAAATAAAACCCGTGCAAACAAAGTTAACTTAGAAGAATACCTTTTTGTCGATCTAATCTTCAACTATGACTTGATTCCGAGTTAAAGCTTCAGTCAGATCTTCTACTGTATTCTCTTACGCGATCCTCGAACGTAGTGTGGGTTACGATCCTCCGAGAACTCGTACCGG
>JAUMHN010007198.1:0-10213 GCA_032360265.1 Heliamphora ciliata | reverse complement strand
ATAGGTGGGTCTCTCGCCTGTGACTGGACGGGCGCTGAACTCTAAGCCTGGCCCTTCTGCGGGCACTCAACTGAACGATGTCCCGGCTTTCCACAGTGATAAAAGATCAATCCTCTCTGCTTTGGCCTTCTTATCGAGGCCACTGAAAGTGTAGGTGCAGACGACTGCGGCTGATATGATCCAGTAAAACGAAAACTTGGTCCAGACAACCTCTGATGCTTGTTCCTGCGCCCATGAGACTGTGTATCTCCACTGCCCTGCTGGTTCTTACCCTCCCTGATCCTGCGGCTATCTGCCAACGAGTTCACTACCCGGATAGCAGATTCCACCAGCTTGATGTACACCTCCACATCCAGAGCTGCAGCCCTATCCTTGATAGCAGGTCGAAGTCTCCTCTCAAACCTCTGAGTACGCAACTCCTCTGTCGATACCATCTCTGGTGCAAATCGCGACAGATTCGCGAACTTGGCCTCATACTGGACCACAGACAGATTCCCCTAAACAAGGGAGATGAACTCCTCTCGGTAAGTATCTCTCGAAGATCTTGGGAAATACTTTTCCAAGAAGACTCTCGTGAAAGCAGCCCACGTCTCATCCACAGTGGTCTTGGCGAACTTTCACCACTCTCTAGCATCTTCCCGCAGTTGGAACGCTTCTAACTTTACGCGTAGAGCATCCTCCTCGATAACCAGAGTATCAAAGATCATCATGGTCACTTCTAACCACTTAGTAGCCATCTTTGGGTCTGGCTCCCCAGAAAAGGTCGGAGGATCCAACCGTCGAAACTCCCACATGGCCATAGAAGCCCTTGGCTCAAGAACCCGTACACTAGCCTTGGTCGCTTCTGCCATAGCTTGCATAGTGGCAAGCATCTCTTGGACAACGTCAGCACCGCCCACTTGCTCCTGTGGGGCATGAACGTCTCCCTCCTCTTAAACCTGAACATAAGCATGACCTCGGCCACGGCCTCGGCCACGACCTCATCCCTACACTCCCCGCGTGGACATAATTCTATATAAAGTAAAATAACAGGATAAGCTTTCATATAGCATGTTACTACGTAACATAAACACATAATCATGCTAGCACGCAGCCACGTAAGAATAGGAAAACACATCTCACACACCGAGGAGAACTAACAAGACAGAGGCGTCAATTTAGATAACGTATTCAGATTCCTTGCTAGAATACATGTCGACCAAACGCGCTTTTAACTTGGCTTCCAAATATGTTTAACCAAACGCCCGAAGGCAAGACAAGTCGATCTTGAGATTCAACCTCCATACACACATATACACAACGATCATGCTCAGAAAGCTATTAACATGTTATAAACCAAAGTTTAAACACATGCAAGCAAGAATATACAATCAACCTCACCAGGTGATAAACCCTCTTTTCATGACTCTTAGGTATTCGAACCCAGAGCTCTGATACCAAGTTGTCACGCCCCAAAACCTAGGGTCACGTGAAAATCCACCAAACACCAATTTTTATGAAAATACAGGTTTTCATATATTCAACCGCTTGTTGAAAACAATAAAATACCCACTAAAAGATATCTCTCATAAACAAAGGCATACAGATCCAACATGCAAACAGTATATCTCCTTATGGCGTACAAAACCTGCCTTCAGGAACAGGTAAACCAAAAAGTAAAACTATAACAGTCTTCCGCCATCACGGGCACCGTCAGAGCTACTCATGATCATCATCCACATCATCACCTGAAAAAGGGTTTGTACAAAAAATCCCACCCGTGAGCCGAAACCCAATAGAAACAGACGATAAAGCTGTAAAGTAGGAAATATGTAACCATATAGAGTGGGAGCGAACTCAACCACAGAACCCAAAAAGGTTTTACGTCATAAAACCCTACGTTTCCCACAAACCTCCAAAACAGTTTTCCCTTCACAACTAAGCATTTATACAATGCAAAACACATTTTACAGTTGAAGGAAAACAGTAACCAAAATATCGTTCCCTCACGGAATGTACCATCGTGGAAAAAGAAGAAGAAGTGTATTCCTATGTACCGACTCCTTCACACGACATAGGTAACAATGATAGACCCCTGTCCAGTATCTAATCCCCATACATCATGAGACCGGTTAGATACACACAAGTTCTATACTGAGCACCACAATGTAAAGTTTAATTTACGGGCTACAACCCGAGGGAGCTAAGCACCCAGCCACCTAAATTTACGGGGACTAACCCGAAGGACCTGAGTACCTACGTTGCGCATGTTTTCGTACTTACACCAAGGGCAACTTGTGCCAAATACACGTCATCCCAGTACATCAAGATAAACTTCTAAAAATCGAACTGTAGCATCAACCGCAAAACCTTTTCACAAATATATATTATACATGTATTTGGATCCATCCATCAACCTGGAGATCAACAAACCATTTTCAAAATGTTTTTCTCTGTTTTCAACAAAACGTTTCAAAACCTGAGACTCAACCCCGAAGGTGAGCTCCAAACCTCCAAAACACCAAGCGTTGAGATTTTTCACAAAACCACAATTTTCCACCGTTTTTAAGAAAACCCTTTGAAAACCATACTACAACGTGTCATACAGTACTATAAGCCAAGAAAAGTGAACAACATACTTTCTATCAGAAAAATAAGGCTTAAACATAAAATATAACATTTGATGCATTTTCTACCCGGTGAAAACACATATAATTACATATAACACCCTCATAACAGCAGTAGGTCTAGAATCCTACCTCCTTGGGTCCAAACCTGACGCCTCAAAAATCAGATCTCGTCGAAACGAGAATCAGACCGGATGAGCGCGAAGCTAACAGCGTAGATAGCAAGGATCCACAAGCCGATCGTCAAAAACTAGGCTCGGGCAGGTCAAATATGTAGAGAGAGGGCAGAGAAAATAGAAGAAACAAACATTTTTCCAAATGTTCTAAGGGCTGGAATACTTATAAGATCGCCAAAAAGGCAGTTCAGTCGACTGAAGAGGTCACTTCAGTCGATTGAAGCTCCTCGAAAAATGCACCACCGCCCAGTTCAGTTGACCGAACCCCCTGGTTCAGTCGATTGAACTCAAAAAAATTATTTCAGTCGACCGAACATAGCAACCTAGTTGACCGAACCCCAAAGTTTGAGCCTACTGGTTTTTGGTCTCGATTTTGTATTCTAAGGCCAACCAAATAAGCCTAAATAAGGTCCGAGAAAGCATAAAACACATCTACATGCTGTTCTACAACTCCAAAACGTAAACCATGCATCGATGATATACATAACATGAAGGAAATACGTCAACATTTATATTTATCAAAAATAAAGTGGTGCAGGGTCTAACATATATCTAACCCCAATTATGCATCAAAACACGTAAAAACATGCTATCACATAAACACGAAATGCGCATCAAAAAATGCCAAAAAATAAAATGGGTTAGGGTCTCTCACTGTTGATCTCCATGGTAGATGGATTGGATCTCCTTTTCATATATATGTTGTATGGCTTCGAAACTCATGTTTTTACATGTTTTGTTTGATCTCCATGTTAATGGATGGATCTATATGTTTGTTTGATCTCCATGTTGATGGATCGATCTTTTGATAAATGTGAATACATTTTGGTTTTATAAAATAATTCTCTAGATGTACCGACATAGCGGATATTTGGCACGAGTTACCCTCGGTGTAAGTCCGAAAATATGCGCAGAGTAGGTGGTTTATACCTTAGTGCTAGTCCCCGTAAATTAAGCGATTGGGTGCTTTGTACCCTCGGGTTTTGGGCCCATAAATTAAGCTTTTACGTTGTGGTGGCTTCGTATAAAACTTGCATTTACCTAACCGGTCCTACGATGTGTAGGGATTGGGTAAAGGGGCAGGAGTCTGTAGTTGCTACATATGTCCCTTTCTGACGGAGTTGGTACATAAGATTCATTTTATCTTTTTCTCCTCGGTCGTATGGCCTGAGTGGAGCATACTATTTTACCGGTTTATTTCCTCGGCTATGTGTGTGTTCCGAGTGAAATTTTTTTTTTCTCTTTTCTCGGTTGTGTGATTCGAGTGGAAAGTAACATTTTGATTACAATTTTCTTTAACTGTTATTTGCATTAGTTATAATGCCTGATTTTACTTGTGGTTGAGTTTGCTCCCACCATGTGATTGCATATCTTGCTTTATAGCTTATATAGTCTGTGTCTATTGGGCTTCGGCTCACGGTGTGAGATTTTGCTATAAAACCATTTTCAGGTTTGGAGGTTGATGATCACGAGGAGTTGATCTAGTGGTGCCTGTGATGGTGGAAGACTTTACTAGTTTTCCTTTTTGTATGCCTGTTTGAAGGTATGTTTGTACACTTCTGGGCTATATACTTATGCATGATATATAGGATGTTTATTGTTTATGAGAGATGCATGTTAGGCTTTCATTTGATTTCAACAGGTGGATTTGAATGTATGAAAACTTAGTTTCATAAAACTGGTGTTTAATGGATTTTCACGTGATCCCGAGTTTTGGGGCGTGACAGCAAGACACTCAATCCCATTATTTAATTATGTTGTGTAAGGCCTGCATGTAATATTAGTGGATATAGCCTTTTATAGGTCTTACAAATGCATCATGAGCCTCCTTTAAGTTACAAAAATTATTTTAAAAGACCACATGTGGCCCCCATTTTTGGCAAAAGGCTTTCCCAAACAGATTTTGTGTTCAAAAAATTCTCTAAGTGTTGGTAGAGTGAGGTAGAGAGAGAAAGAGAAGAAAGGCTTGAAGTTCTTGAAGATTTTGGTGTTCTTGGGCATTCATCTCCATAGATCTTCATCATCCATCATCTTTAAACCCCAAACCAAGGAAGAAACAACATCTTTATACATTTATTTTTCATTTACAAGTTTTCTCTCATCTTTTAATCTCACCAAAACCCAAGCTCCATACTCAAACTCATGAGATGTGGTCTTGAGGCTTATTTTTAGTTCCTTCTCTCTTTTCTCACCACTCACCACCTTCCTTTGATTGTCATCCATGTACATGGTGTATAGATCATGTATAAATCATATACATGAGACATATAGCCATGCATGCAAAGGATATGGGCTAAGAGCCAAGAAAAAACTCATGTCTTTTTATTTTTCAAATCTGTTCAAAAAGGGTTTTTGTTAAAAATTTGATTTTTGCCATTTGTTTGAGTGATCTAGACTCATCAAACATTTCTAAAATTTTTTCTGCAGTTTCATATGTATATTATTGACATGAAATAATTTTCTTGAGGTCCAAATCTTTTCTCTTAGTTTTCTAAAATTAGAGAGGTAAATTGGGTTAAAATGGCTGTCTGGACAAATCATTTTGAATTCACTCCATTTAGTGTAGAAGTAAGCTCTCGGCATGATTTTTATGTGGTTGGATAGATAAACATCTTATCGTTCTAACCCCACTAGAATCAATCTATTTTCTTGTGTATAGAGAAAATATGGCAACGATTCTCCCAAAGTGTGTCGAATCTGGACACTATTTGGTAGAATATTCATAATAAATTCAAGAAAACTGAAAAAAATACAAAGTCAAGTCCCAGAGCTTCTAAACTCATAGATCTACTACTGTAAAAATTTTAAAAATGAATTTCTAAGTCTAAGCCCACATTTCTATTTTTGAAGGCACTGTGTTTTTGCGCCACTATTTTAAAAATTTTTCTCTACACTGTCATAGAAATTTGTTTTGTCAAAACTGAGTCCTTAGAGACAAAATTTTGAAAAGTGTAAAACATAACAAGTGTTCAGAACATCCCAAATAGGGTGTCCACCAGATCTCAGATTTTAATTCCGACTCTAAGTAGTTTAAAATTCCTAAAATCAGTAGCTAAAACCTGAAAATGTTGACTGTGGTTAAATGTGATTTAGTGTTAATGCCGTTGTTTTGGATTTCCTATGTTGTGTTATGCATGATTAAATAATTAGAATGCGTAATATTGCCTTGATATATTTACATGATTTTAGTGATTGAATTATTTACAAGCAAATTTGGTTAAATCGTTGATCTATGCACATTGTGTTTTATCCTACGTATTTTGAGGTGACTTTAGATTAATTGGTACACTTTTTGTTTTACATGCTAAATAATCATATTCATGCATGAATTTCTATGTAAGTTAAAAAATTGTAACTTTAGCATATTGTATTATGCCACATCATCATTAGGATGAATTTTACGGGGTTCACCATTTTATTTTAAGAAAAGAATGAAAATTGATCCTTAGAGTTAGTACCGTGATTGATGGAATTGAAATATCTAAAAATTTGAATATTTAGAAATATTGTGATATTGGCTATATGTCCTAATTTGTTTTGGGAGATTTTGTCCCAAGTGCTAAATGCACCTTGTTATATTTTGGTGAAGGCGGTTTGGGTGGCATAATAATAGGAGTTAGATTTTATGATCCTGCATTTGACCTTGACTTGAGAGTCGAGGGCCTGAAGTGTTGACTTGTCCATGCCCTTATCGTCAACAATGAGCCGGCAGGACACTTAGTCCGCTACGTAGTCATTCCACAGTTTAAGGAATGCTCTTTGTCAGTCGGTAGACTTGGTCAGCATGATTGGGATCATGGGGTTTTAGGATGGTTCACTCGGTTGGGAGAACCTAAAATAACTTAAGTTTAAATTGGATTAGAAAATTAAATTGATTGCATTATTTCTCATCATAATCACTGTCATGATTAACCTGCTATTTTATTATCATGTTTTGACCTGTTACATGAGAAATATTTGTATGTTGGTGTGAGTTTCTCTGGCATTCTATGCCAGATTCCGAAGAGCAAGAAGAGCTTATTGACGAGTACGTTGACGTGGACATGGAGCCTTGATTAAGACTTTTACGCTTTCATCCCATACCTTCCTCGGCCACGTAGTACCAGTTCTGCAGTTATCCACCTGTTTCTTGTATTGTTCGATGTACTCCAAAAATATTTTATTTGGGTCTGTACTATATAAGTCTACGTATTTTTATTTTTGGCTTGTATGTGTATTATCGCTATTTAAGTTTCACAACCCTATTAGTTAATTGTCGCTCAGGATGCTCTCGAGATTTAGGGCGTCACAATCTTGTTTCATCGAGGTTTGTTTTTCGAGGCATCGAGTTTTTAGCTCAACGAGATAGAATTCTAGACTATCTTGTCTTTAAAGGGTGCTACGTGCGTTTATATGCTTTCCTAACGCTATAAAATGCTATAAATGTTAATTTTTATGTCACGCCCCAAACACCAGGGTCACGCGAAAGCCCACCCTAGCACCATTTGAGAAAATGAGATTTGTAGTTGGAAAACCATCAACTCAAAAATATACATCATTTCGATAAAAGTCCCCACAGTTAAACTCTCATAAACTGAAAACATGTAATCTCATACATGAATAAATATATATCGCCTCAAGGCGTACAAAATCAGCCTTCAAAAACAGGCACTACACGTAAAAGTGCATGTCAAAAACCAGAAACTATAACTAGCCTTCCGCACCACAGGAATCTAGGTCAACTCCACATGCTCACCTGAAAATGTTTTTACAGCAAAATCCCACACCATGAGCTGAAGCCCAATAGGAAAAAATAGCAAAGCTGTAAAGCAGGTTATGCAATCATACACATATGAGCTTAATCACAGGAGCTAAAAGGTTTTCCTCTCAAAAACCATTAGTTTTCCACTTGAAAACCACCATTTCCATCCTTGAAATTATGCATATCATCCTGACAGATATCATGCCACAGTTAAGGGAAAGCAGTAATAAAATAGTATCCTCCACTCGAGTCACACAACCGAGGAGAAAGAGATGAAATGAAATCCTATGTATCGACTCTGCCACACAGACATAGGTAATAACTATAGACTCTTGCACATTATCCTAGAACCACTCATGGTCTACTATGTAATGACAAGCTCTATATGGAGTCACGACAATGCAACCACTTAGTTTATGGGACCACAGCCCGAGGGTACTAAGCACCCAACCACTTAGTTTACAGGACCTCAGCCCGAGGGTACTAAGCATCCAACCACCTCGTTTACGGGGACTAACCCGAAGGCACGTAGAGACCTACTCTGCGCACATTTTTGGATTTGCACCGAGGAGTAATAGAAGCTCAACTCATCAACACACCCATTGTCCAGGTACATCTATGGAAAATATTTAAAACCCACAAAGCAGTTTTACATCGCATGTATAAAAGGGATCCAATCCATCCACATGGAGATCTACAAGCATGTAACAATATAGTTTTACAAAACTGAGACTCAACCCCAAGGGTTAGCTCCAAACCTCCAAAAACATATTTTTCATAAAAACACCTCGTTTTCAAACCTCCTTTTGAAAATCACAGACATCAACAGATCCAGATGATGTATAAAATCGAGAAAAGGCGTAAAACCCACTTTTACCCAAAACCAAGGTTTAAACATGAAAAACCCCAAAGCATGCAATTTTTACTCAGTGAAAATACATATAATTACATATAACACCCTTTTAATAGCAGTAGGTCTAGAATCCTACCTCAAAGACCTAAAAGCTCGACGTCTCAGAACTAAACAGCGTCAGAACGAGAATCCATCCGGATGGATACGAAGCCCACGTCACCAACAGTAAGGATCTGCTATCGAACCACCAAAAACAAAGTCCCGGGTTCCCCGAAAGCTAGAGAGAAGGTAGAGAAAAGGTGGAGAGAAAGGGATTTGCTTGAAAAAGATATTTTGCATCTCCAAAAAGATATTTGTTCTCTTTATAGATTTTTACGCCCAGGCCTCACCGCTCGAGCGCCCAAGCACCGCTCGAGCGGACCCCTTGCCGACATAGGCCCTGGCACATCACTGCTCGAGCGCCTAAGCACCACTCGAGTGGTCACCTCTCGGACCAACACTCTGCCACCAGCCCGCTCGAGCGCGTTCACCACCGCTCGAGCGGTCGTCGCTGGGAGAGAAAACTGAAGAAGGCAACCAAGCCGAACACCCCGCATGCATAACATGTATAACACCTGTACAAAACATGCTGTTTTACAACTGAAAACATAAACCATACACCAAGAGATACATATATGGAAAGAAACACATCAACATGCATTAATATCTCAAAAAGAGACGGGTCCGGGTCTGTGTTTCACAACTCTCCCCCTCTTAAGGAATTTTACCCCCGAAATTCGCAACAAGGTCACGAGGTAAATAGGTCTAGGTATCTAGCTCGCATCCCAGACTTGAGCTCCTATGTCGCTTCTTCAATCCCGTGATGAAGCTATAGGACCTTGCCATAAGCAATTGCTCTCCCCCGCAACACCTGCTCCTTTGTATTAGGAATCCTCACTGGACGCTCCTCATAAGTGGCATCCTCATCAACCAGCAGCTCGGCCTAATCTATCACATGTGAAGGATCAGGCTCGTACCTCCAAAGCATAGAAACGTGAAACACGTTGTGCACAGATGCTAACTGAGGTGGCAAAGCCAAACGATAAGCAACCTCTCCACCCCTATCAAGGATCTCGAAAGGTCTAATGAAACGCGGTGATAGCTTCCCGCTACGACCAAACCTCATCAAACTTCTACGTGGCGAGACATTCAGAAACACGTGACCTCCCACTGCAAACTCCAAAGGTCACCTCCTCTGATCTGTATAACTCTTCTGGCGACTCTGTGCCGTCAAAAGGCGTTGGCGTATCACTGCAATCTTCTTTGTCATCTCCCGCACCATGTCGGGTGCCAAGACTGTGGTCTCTCCCACATCTGTCCAACACATGGGCGATCTACACGGTCTACCATACAAAGCCTCATACGGTGCCATCCCAATACTGAACTGATAGCTGTTATTGTATGCAAATTCTGCTAATGGTAGATGATTCTCCCAAGAACCTCTGAAGTCTAGATCATAAGCCCTCAGCATATCTTTCAGAATCTGTATTGTGATGCCCCGTCCTCCGGGCACGTTGGCACATACATAAATATAAATACATGAATTTCTAACCACTCATTCATATTTACATAAGTTAATTATTACATCAGAAAAGAGTTCTGAACAGCTCAAAGTACTTAAATATTACAGTTCCACCAAGAAATTTCACTAATTACACTAAACACGAGAAATCTGAATATAAAAACGAAAATAGAAGCTTCAACTAAAGAGCAATTGGTCATTGAGGTGATCTTGATAATCTTGATGACGAAGTCCGTAATCATATGCTTTCATTTTCTCTCTAGTTCTTCCAAAGGT
>JAUMHN010007187.1:0-10215 GCA_032360265.1 Heliamphora ciliata | reverse complement strand
GCAGCTTCGGAGATGACTTCTCTTCTCACGCGTAGCTTCGACCTTCTCCGATCAACTCCAATCGACTTCTCCGATCAGCTTCGAACTCCAACAGCACCTCCAATCGACTTCTCCAATCAACGCGCAGCTTCAAACACGGAACACCACCTCTAATCGAACTCTAATAGCACGATCGGCAATCCAAATCGACGCTGGAAGCCAGGAACCCTAAATCCGCACTGAGTCAGCGCTGGAACCCGAGATTCGCAGATCAAGATGATTCAACAGAAGCTTCGAAGATGTTCGGGATCAAAGGTGCGTTCTCACTTCTCTCAGTTGTCATTGTGTCAGGCCCTGTATCGTCTGTAACGGGTCTATAGCAGCCGTTACAGGCCGATACACTACTGTTAAACGTAACGTAACGGGTGTAACGGGCATTACAACGGCAATGCTCTTTGCAACCAATATCTTCAAGCGTAACGGGATCGGGCCTTGAAGATAACGTTATGTAACAGCCGATCCATTACGTAACGGCCGTTATTTAGAACCTTGCACTGACTGGAACCGCGAATCAAAATAGCGAGAAATCGTCGCCGACTGATGCGCAACACCAAAAAAAACACCAAAAACAAGAAATATCACCAAATCGAACACTGATCTGACAAAATCAAAGGGTTTCGGCACCTATAAAGCATATCTGGATGAGTAAAACACGTGTCGAGTAGCGCGATTGACAGATGTGAGGCTAGGGTTTCCAAAAATGGCAAGAAGCTTCAAAGGCACCAAAAAACAAACTTCAGTCGACATCAAAATGATTCAAAAAATTCTCCACCAGAACCTGAGACGAATCTAGTCATGGAGTCGCCAACCATAGTTGTCCGTACAATCGGTGGCGTTACACTGATGTTATCGTACGGTAGATGACGTCAGCACACCAAATTTACCTCCTGGTACGTTCCAGATTAATTAGAACTATTCTAGAGTTGAATCTTTGCTCTGATACCAAGTGAAAGTGTAAAGGTAGTAACTTTAGGATTTTAGAGAAGAGAAAAGAGAAGATTAGAAGAATAAAACTAGAGTTAGGAACTTAACCAGTCCCTTCTCCCTGATATCTATTTATATAAAAAGAATATACGGTATAACGATAAAAGTACCCTTAATACAGAAAATAAAAACTCTAACAGGGATATTTGTGAAATTCTCTATGGACATGCATTGGCTTTTAATTTAGTTAAAAGCCCTTTGTTTAAGAAAATGTTGGTGTATATTGGTGAAAATGGTAAGGGATTAAAACCCCCTACTTATCATGAGGCTAAGTTGTCATTTTTTAAAAAGGAGGCCGATAGTGTGAATGAAGGATTAAAGGTGTATAAAAAAGAATGGAAGAAAACGGGTTGCACATTGATGTTCGATCCATGGACCAATGGAATGTCTCGGTCCCTTACTAATTTTCTTGTCAATAGACCAAGTGGTATTGTTTTTATTAGATGAATAGACACCTCGGGTATTATCAAGAATTCTAGGAAGTTGTTTAAGTTGCTTGATGATCTAGTGCATGAGGTTTTATAGGAAAATGTTGTCCTATGACCGATAGTGCAGCGAAATATGTAGGTTCCAATCGATTAATAGAGAAAAAGTATTCAAAATTGTTTTGATCTCCTAATGTAGCGCATTGTCTTGATTTAATCTTATCCAACATAGGCGATTTGCTAATCTTCAAAGATACACCAACAAAAGCAAAAGAAATAACTGTTTTCATATATAAACATGCTTGGGTGTTTCACTTGCTTAGAAAATTTACAAAGTAAAGGGAGTTGACACCCCCCGCGATTACTAGAGGAAAGTGTTCGGGATAGTTTTAGGATATGCTTAATTTTGGAAAGCAATCACATATTGCTTGAAGTGTGTGTCCCCATTAGTCAAAGTTTTGAGACTTATCGATAGTGATGCAAGCCAGCAGTGGGGGAACATTTATGAAGCAGTAGATAGAGCCAAAGAAGAAATTGCTTCAAATTTTAACAATGTAAGGGGGAGACATGATCTCATTTGGAATATTATTGATGAGAGATGAAATTTGCAACTCTATCGACCCCTTTATGCGGTAGCATATTTCCTAAATCCTAAGTAAGTTTTTCACTCTTATATATTGTTTGAAACTTTGAATCATCTTTTATTTTTTTGTGTTACAGTTATAGATTGATAGTAAAGAATCTAAAGATTGTTTACAAATCCATCTATGTTTTGTAGGTTCCGCTATGATGATAATTTTCGTGCGGATATGGAAGTGAAACTTAGGTTGTATAATAAAATTATTGGGAAGATGTATCTCGAGTTGGAGACAAGTTAAGATTGATGAGCAGCTAATAAGAGCCTAGCCACCTTGATAAGAGAAAAGAAGCAACCGATAAACTTTGATTTTAAATTTATGATTCATCAAGTTGTAATTTAAAATTTAAAGTCATTATAATTTACTATTCTTTATTATTTAACATTATATTTTCATTTTATCTTTATGATGAGAGAATTTTGGTAAAGAGTGCAAGAAGCTTCAAATGCTAGCTATAAGGATCCTAAGCCTCACTTATAGCGCCGCGGGATGTGAGTGGAATTGGAGTGCTTTTTATCATGTCCACTCTATAAAACGGAATTGTTTAGAGCAACAAAGGTTGATTGCATTGATTTTTGTAAAAGTATAACATTTGACTTGAAATGAGATAATTGAAGAGGCAAGAGGGGTGCCACCGATGATCCGATTTGTTTGTTGGATATGGAATACGGTGATAAATGGATTATTGAGATGGAAGATCCATGTCTACCCATAGATCAAACATGGATAGACATCCAAAAGTGCTCCCAAGATGGAGTTAGTGACGGTAAAAAGAGGAAAAGATGTATAATTCAAAATTCTAGGTACTTACCTCAATCTTTATTTTTTATGTAGGACCAAGAAACTTAAATGCCATTGCCAACAAAAAAGGAAAAGGTAAATTAGTTGACGAGTATGATGAAGTGGAAGTAATTGAGAGTGATAAGATGAAAGAACATGAAGAAAAGTTAAATGAAGCGGTAATTGTTGAAGATCAAATAGGGTCCGATCTAGATATTGGAGAAGAAGATGATGATGATTGATGATTGATGATTGATGATGAAAGGATTATGATTTGAAGACATTTTTTGAACTTTTAATCTTGTGTAATGTCTAACTTTTGGAAGTTGAAGTTGTAAACCTTTGATGATTAAAGAACGCTTTTGATTTGAGATTTTCTTAACTTCTTGTATTTGAAATGGTTATCATTCACAAGAAGTTATGAACAAAAGAGGTAAGACACTTGCATATATGAGCAAGAGGTGCGGGCCCAAATCCCGCCATGATCTATGATTCTACATTACATGTTTGATTATGGCATGCTATAAAAATATAATTTAAGAACAATGTCAATAACCATTTCAAATGCAAGTTAAGAAAATCTCAAATCAAAAGCGTTCTTTAATCATTAGTGTTTACAACTTCAACTTCCAAAAGTTAGACATTACACAAAATTAAAAGTCTCAAAAATTGTCTTCAAATCATAATCCTTTCATCATCAATCATCTTCATCTCCAATATCTAGATTGGAGTCGTCATCATCCCCATCTTGATCTTCAACCATTACTGCTTCATTTAATTCTTCTTCATGTTCTTCTTCTATCTCACCACTGTCAATTACTTCCACTTCATCATCCTCATCAACTAAAACTAATTTACCTTTTCCTTTCTTGTCGACAATGGCATTTATGTTTCTTGGTCCTACATTAAAAATAAAGATTGAAAGTACCTTAACTTGAAAGTGAAATTTCGACAATAAGTAAATAGAATTTTGAATTATACCTATTTTCCTCTTTTTAGCGCCACTAGCTCCTCCATCTTTAAAGCACTCTTAGATGTCCATCCATGTTTGATCTATGGGTAGACTGGATCTTTCATCTCGGTAATCTATTCATCGTCACATTCCATATATGACAAACAAATCGAATCATAAGTCCCACCCCTCTCTTGCTTCTTCAATTGTCTCATTTCAAGTTTGATGTTATACTTTACAAAAACCAATGCATTTAACCTTTGTTGCTTTAGATGATTCCGTTTTTTGGAGTGGACATGATCAAAAGCGCTCCAATTCCTCTCGCATCCCGTGGCACTACAAGGGAGGCTTAGTATCCTTAAAACTAACATTTGAAGCTCCTTGCACTCTTCACCAAAACTCACCTACCATAAAGTTATAACAAAAATATAATGTTAAAGAATAAAAAATAATAAATTATAACGACTTCAAATTTTAAATTACAACTCAATGAATTATAGATTTAAAATCAAAGTTTATCGGGTTGCTTCTTTTCTCTTGTCAAGATGACCAAGCTCATACCAAACATTCCCTCAACCTTCTTGACCTTTTCTAGTTACTTCCATATGCACAAGAAAATTATCATCATCATAGTGGAACCTACCAAATATAGATGAATTTGTAAACAATCTTTAGATTTTTTACTGTAAGTCTTAACTATAACACAAAATACAAAAAATGATTCAAAGTTTCAAACAATAAATGAGTGAAGAATTTTCTTAAGATTTAGGAAATATGCCGTCACATGAAGGGGTCGATGGAGTTGCAAATTCCATATCTCATCAATAATATTCCAAATGCAATCATATCTCTCCTTTAATTGTTAAAATTTGAAACAACTTCTTCTTTGGCTCTATCTACCGCTTCAAAAATGTATCCCATTGCCGGCGTTGCATCACCATCTACAAGTCTCAAAACTTTAACCAAAGGGTCACACTTCAACCAATATTTAATTGTTTTCCAAAATCTAGCATCTCCTAAAACTATTCCAACCATTTTCCTCCCAAGAACGTTGGAAGAATAAGCACTTATAGCCCACTCTTCCAATACAAACATAGTTCTAAGTTGAATCTTCCTTTCTTGGATACTTTTCAATGTAAGAAAAGAGCCTGCAAATTGAGTAACCGCTGTTCTTGTCAACTCCCTTTGCTCTGTAAACTTTCTAAACAAGTGAAACAGCCAAGTACGTCTATATATGAAAACAGTTATTTCTTTTGCTTTTGTTAGCGTATCTTTGAAGATTGGCAAATGGCCTATGTCAAATAAGATCAAATCAAGACAATGCGCCGCACAAGAAGACGAAAACAATTTTGGATACTTTTCCTCTAATAATCGACCGGCACCTACATATGTCGCTGACTATCGATCAGCACTAGTACAATATTTTCCTCTCCAATGTCATGCACTAGATCATCAAGCAACTCAAACAACTTTCTATAATTTTTTATAATATCCAAGGTGTCTATTGATCTAATAAAAACGGTACCACTTAGGTTATTGACAAGAAAATTAGTAAGGAACCATGACATTCCATCAGTCTATGCATCAAACATCAATATGCAACCCGTTTTCTTCCATTCTTTTTTATACAGCTCTAATCCTTCATTCACATTATTAACTTCCTTTTTCAAAAATGACACCCTAACCTGATAAAAAGTCAGAGGTTTTAATCTCTTACCATATTCACCCATAGACACCAACATTTTCTTAAACAAAAGGCTTCTAACTAAATTAAAAGCCAATGCATGTTCGTAGGAAAACTCACAAATATCTCTAATCACGGGCTCCCTTCGTTTCACCATTTGATTCAAAGTTTGTTGGTTTTTCTCCTTTAGTAACATATGCATCCATGGTTCTCTTACTTTTAAGTCTATCATCTTTCTCCACAAAACATTCATCAACCACATTCACAATATTATTGCTTTGTTTTTTTTCTTGTAGTTGTAAAAAAAATTCTCACATCTTCAGAAACTTGAGAACATAGGCCGATGTTATCACGGGTTCCGACCAAGTGATGTTTTATCTCAATCACCCCACTCCAATATTCTTTTCCACAGAAATTACAGTCCAAGTGCATTCTATTATTTTCTTTAACACGAGTATTAGGGGTGCACACGGTCCAGATTGGACCGGTTCTTTAAGAAACCAAGAACCGAACCGTTACCAACGATTCCAAGTTTTTTGAAACCGTGTCCGAACCATTCAAGTAACGGAACCGAACCGGAATCGATCCGTGAAAATGGATCGATCACGGTTCAGTTAACGGTTCTATCACTTCAGAAAAAAAATATTTTCAAAGATTCAGCAAAAAGGCATTTTCAAAGCTTCAACAAAAAAGCTCAAGAAAAAATACTTACAAGCAATATGCATTCTTAGCAACAAATGTATACTTACGGCCATTGAAGCCGTGGTAGAGAAAACAAATAAGTCAGTATTTCCACAGATTGAGATCTACAGAGGCACACATTTTTATCGGTTTATTTGGAAGGTGAAGTTTATGACTTTTTGGTTCAAAAAATATGTATGCGTTTCTGGTTCAAAGAATATGTATGTCGAATATCAGAATATGTATAAGTTTCTCAGTTCCTAGTTCAAAGAAAGTGATGGTAAACTAAATCTTTAGGGTTAGGGTTAGTGAAAAGAGGGCAATGACAAAAGAGATCGAAAATCAGACCTGGGGAGGGTGGCGATGACAGAGGAGATCGGCGGCGACAACGTCGCGACGATAGAGACCGGTGGCGACGACGATAGAGAGCGTTAGTGGTCGCAAATCACAAAGAGCCGCTGCAAATGGCAACCTCTGAGAAGCAAATCAGTGAAATCGCAAAGAGCCGCCGACTCTGATTGTGTGTTATCTCAATGGCGCAGCCTGAGCCTTTGGAAAAATCTATGGTTTCCCGCTTCTAAGGTTTCTTGCTTCTAAGGTTTCTTAATAGTTATAATACTTATGTTTTGTTTTTGAAGTGAAGTCTTAGTCACTGAAGTGGGAATTCAAGAGATTAGAGACAAGAGTCATGGCTGTGTGTGTTGTGTTTATTATTTCACGGTTCGGTTCGGTTCGAACCGTGAGTATTTTTGAAGAACCGAGAACCGAACCGTTGTAACGGTTTTCTAATTACACAAACCGTAAGCGAACCGAACACAATTTTAACCGGTCCAAACCGTCTGGTTCGGTCCGAACCGGACCGGTTTATCGGTTTAATCGGTTTTTTGTGCACCCCTAACGAGTATAATGGTCCCATACACAATCATTATTTTTATTTGCCTTTTGTTTGTTTTTATCAACCATTCTCAATAGAAAAATAAAACACTTGTTGTTCTTTAATGTCAAAAAAACACTGGCCCACGGTGCTAATTACTTAAAAACAAGTGCTCACTTCCCGACAAAAGAAAACAATGAAGAAAGGGGGAAGAAGACAAACCTCTTGGCAGTTGGTCCAAAAAACTCAAGCAAACTCAACAACTAAAGCACCGAATGAACGAATTGTCCAACTATCAAACAGGTGATCCCAAATTGCAGCATAGTAGCAACCAGCGAAACAGTGCTTTGTTTTTTGTAAGTCACCACTGAACAGGTGAACACTTCTTCGATTCTTTGTAGTTGTCGAACAATGAAAATGTTTCACAAAATTAAAACGACATTAAAGAACAAACCTAATTAACTTTTCAAACCTATATTCAGTGGAAATACGCAAAAAATACCAAAAACCATTTTTCCCATTTCGGATCCGACAGACCCGACCTAGATCCAACGCCTTTTTTACACAGACAAATCGAGCAATTCGTTCCTTTGTACAATTCATTGATTTGTCATGCGGTTCACAGCCGTTTGTGATTCACCCTTCAGATTCGAATCGTTTCATATGCGAATCAAATCGAATCGCGAATCATATGGTTTTGACAACTATGCATTTAATATCTATACAGTATATATAGGTTATTCTATATATGCAAAAATTATGATCAAATTTCTACGATTCACGATTCAATTCGAGTCAAGATTTGGAAAAAACCAATTTTGATTCACGATTTAACAACTATGGTCTCTTAAAACTTGAGTCGGTCTAGCAATAGAAAATTACAATTTAGTTGTCCATTGATATTTTATTTCCTTTCTGTTGCAAATAATCTGAGAACCTCATTTAACTATCTTACTGGTTCTTCCTACTGTGGGAAACTAATCAATAAAGTGAAGGAAAGTAAGTGAACTTACAAAATGAGAAGCAATGATTCTTGGAAACAAGGAAGCAACAAGCATCCCAGGAACAAGTCGATCTTGAAATCCAGCATTCTGGGCACATTCGAGATCAAAATGCAGAGGATTTGAGTCGTGGCTCAGTTTTGAATATTCAAGAACATCTGAGCTCAAGAAAATCCTTGCTTGCTTTAAAACATCTCCGCTTTTGATCTTAGATGCTGATAAGCCTGATATTGAAGAGAACCCCATGGTGGGGATAAAGCTTGAAACAATACGCTTTATAAGCATTTTCAGAAAATTCTACCAGATGACATTGTCTCTCAGCTTGAAAGGAAGCTAAAGCTACAAGACGATTGGGAGTGACAAGGGGTGATCGGTAATTGCCAATGCACTAAAGTTTAACACCATGTAAGGTTTTTACGTCTTCCTTCCAAATTCTAACAGATTAAAGGCTCACATAACAACTGCCACTCGCGGAAAAGGTGGGAATAAGCCAGCTTAACCGTTAAAAATGATGATTTCGTAGCTGGAGAATGAGTGTGGTGCACCTGAAATGGGGCAGATTAAGATTATATATCAGAAACAGTTGTGGTAAGATTAGATAAACATGGGAAATGCAGAACCCAAAAAAGAGTGATGTATTAAGAAATATTTTTTTCCCTCCAAATGCCTATTCGACCAAGAATATTGCGGTTATTTGAGAATGTTCAAAGGTACATCCATTGTATGTGATTTTGAGGATAAATAGTCGATAATAATCTTAGACCATTTGAAGCATGCTCCACATTGCCGGTAACAGTTGGGTATATTTGTAATAAACTGTCTTTAAAACATTGGTGTGGGCATGTAACATTCTCAGAGGCCAAAATATTTATATCATGTCCATTGGTTGCATGCATACTCCCAGGTGAAACACTTTATTCCCGGCATAAGGATTATTACAATATCAATGACACAACACACTTCTTTTTTACTTGTGTTTGGATCATAATTATCAAAAGATTTAGTAAGGTAAAGGAAAATCATACTATAACCAGGAAAAAAAAAAAACTTATTTACTTTATTTATCTTTTGGTATAATCCTTTATTTTCTTCCTTTCCCTTACTATAAATCAGTAAATCCCTCCACAAATCCATGATTCAAACACAACCTTCATGTTATGAAACACACAAATAAATAAATAATAGAAGGGCACAATGAAATGGGAAGTGCAATGTTATATGAATTCAGTTACAGGGGATGTTGAAATGTCGTAACTAGTAACAATGAACACTGTGAATTAACTAGCGAACGACTGAACGACTGACTCATCTGCATAATCACAATCCACTACCATGCTGCTTCTTTTTTTTCTTTAGCAATGGCCGTTGGATAATGCATTGCACCAAAAAAAGTATGGCAAAGGATCCTGGTTCCATCTACATCACCAGTTTAATTCTTTTTTTTTTTTATCAGCTCGTCTACGCCACAAGTTTAATTCTTTTTTTATCAACAAATATGCACACACCCACTTTTACACCTTGCACTTTGACAAACTCCGCACCTCCCGTTAGGGAGTATAACACACCCATACCATAGAACCAAAGGCCTTCTGATTCACGAGTTTAATTATTATGAGCACAGGGTTCCATGCCGCGCGAGCCACTACATCTCTCCTAAGCATTTCATCGAACAGGAAGCATACAAATCGTATGTCCCCACATCATGCAGAGTATAGATCACTGGGAAATCCTAGCTCCAATAAGCATATCAATAAACTGTTAGTTAGTCTACTACTATTTCCGATCCAAACAGGGAAAGAATTATACAAGAATCGCAAGCAACTTCATCTGGCGCACCTGGGCAACCATTCAAATTCTGTATATACAAATTGAAAGAAATTAATCGATAGCACAAATACATGCATATGTACAAATACATCTATTAAGAAACATGAGAAGATTAGAGGAAATACCTATTTGTGAGAAATCGAAAATCGATACAAGAGCCGAGCTCCACGTCGGGGTTTATATTGGACCGGAATTGGCTCTCTCCAGTGTGTAAGAATTGGACCGTTTAGATTGTTCCGTTGGATAGGCTTCATTTGGCTGGACCTAAAATATTTTACTTATTTTTTAGTATTTAGTTTTATAAAATAATTTAAAATATTTTCTTTTATA
>JAUMHN010007186.1:0-31075 GCA_032360265.1 Heliamphora ciliata | reverse complement strand
CCTCAAAAATCAAGAACCGAAATCAAACCGAAAAGGCGTTGTAGTTGGAAACCTAGGGGCTGTTTTGTTTATGAATGTTATGAGATGTTGTTGTATGTTGTTATCCTTGATATTTATGACATATAAGTGTTCTGGAGCCTTCATATTAAAGTTATAATCACAAGCATGCAAGGAAATGGCACAAAAACATGACATGACACAAGTAGAAGACCCAAACCCTAAGAGGCTTGATTTTCTAGAACTTTGATGTTTCTGCCCTGAGCTTTGAAACACCATAACTCTCTGTAAAAATTGATATAAGCTTTATTTTTATGTACAGAGTTATATTTTTGTGTTATCTTGCATCCAAAATTGGTTTCAACTCATTTGAACAACCAGAACTCGATATATTGCAATTTTACCAGAGTGTGTCAAATTCTGATCTGTCAACATTACTGACTTGGAAACCCTATTTTAAAGTGAGATCCGAACCTTGTTCAAAACATGAAAGTTGTAACCAACATGTATACCCATCCACCCACCAAATATGAGAACAAAATATTGAGTTTTTATAGGTCAAAACCCCTTTTAAAGTCTCTGTTGAATTTCTGACTCTGAGGAACATTCTGTCACATATTTTTATATAGCCCAAAACACCTATTTTGATTCACCTATTACAAAAGTGGTCTACATGAACTTTGTAGATAACATATTTAGGTATTTAATTCCCAGAAATAAGACCTAAAAGCCTTGGGATGATACCCCAAAACCGTTTTAAACTCTCTGTCCAAAACCGGCTCTGCTGAGTTTTGGCGGCTGACAGAACCCACTTTTTAAAATGGCCAAAAATTCTAACTTGTTCCAAGCAACTACCCTTAGCTCAAAACATGAAACTTGTAGGAAACTTGTTAAAGTAGAACATACTAAAACATGGGCTCAATTGGACTTCATTTGATACCCCGAAACCGAGAACAACAGAAGCTAGTTTTTGGTAAAAATCTGAAGTAAATGTTGAACCCTTTTTGCATAGTATAAAATGTTCACCCTATTGCCTTAGGATTTGGTCTTGGTGTTAAACATAAGAGTTATAGGATATATTTTTAGCTAAATGATGTATAAAAATCATAACTTAATTCCATGTCTAGATACCCCAAAATTTTATCGCCCCTTTTAATTTAATACTTGGTTTTTGACCTTAAAAAGTTGTTAAGTGTGAATTGAGTACCCTTTTGTTATGAGACCCGAGTTTCTAAATGATGTTGATTTAAATTAGTTAATTTGTGTTCCTAAGTGAATGTGTGATGATTTAGAACCCATGCTATCATATTGAATCATATCTTGAAAATTGTAGTTCATACTTCACATGCTTGTACTTTATGCTTTGCGCATTATACCATGAATCTTGCCATGCTAGTTGATGCCATGTCATAAGTAGTTATATTTGCAATCTATATCATACATTATTAACATTTTCACTTGTATCCTGGCATATTGGAGTCCATTTGTGCAAACCGTTGTTGGGATGGGCTGTGTTGAGATTATTCTTCTTGGTTCTGAGTCTAGGGCGTCCATGGTTGCCATTTTCGAAAATGTTTTGGTTTTTACACCATGGGTGCTTCCCCAGTGTTGGAAATGATTTTGGCTTGTACACCCTGGGTGCATCCCCGGTGTTACAGAAATGGTTTATGAATAATATTGGGCACCATGAGTTCGTCGCTAGCATTCTGGTTTCGATAGCTTAGACATTGGGTAATTCGGAGAGAGCCCAATTATGGCGGTCCTAAATCCCTTATCTTAGTACTTTGTTTAATGTGAAACATCTCTTGGATTCTTTTAGACTTTGGGTTGATGCCAAACGGGTATTCTTGTTCTTAAGGTGGGTTTTGTGTGCATATAATTTTAGTCAGGTTTTGGGATAAGGATGTTTGACAACCCCACGCCGTTGCCATTGAGTAAAACAGCTGTGGCATGATACCCGGTGAAGTGGTTATTATTCGCAACGAGGCAAGAATAGGTTTGGTAATCAAAGTCCCATTAAGTCTAATCTGGTGATTCCCGGCGTGGAATTCCTATTCTTTTCTTGGTACATTTTGGGTTGGGCATCTGCATATCATATATGCATGTTATTTAGCTTATCTGCTATCCTGTCATAAATTTGTTTGTCTAATTGACTATAAACTGTACTGGGTGATATATGGTATGTATTGCGGTGAATTTTGTGCTGTGAGATTAGTTAGAAGGTTAGAGTGTTTTGTTTCTGGGCCTTGGCTCATGGCATTCGTGCCACAGGGGAGGAGGAATTCTTGGAGGAAGTCATCTCAGAGGAAGAAGTAGAGTACTAAAATCACGTGGATCCCGTTGATGCATTCTGAGGAGTGGAAGCTTCTGCTTTCGTCTTTACATTCAGATTTCTCATGTTTAGTGCAATTGTTAAAATTTCTTGGTGGAACTGTAATATTTATGTACTTTTAAAAGGTTTAGAGTTCATTTATGATGTAATAACTAACGTATGTAAATATGAATGAATGGCTAGAATATCCCTTTATTTATATTTATATATGTCCCAACGTGCCCGGAGGACGGGGCGTCACAGTTGGTATCAGAGCTTTAGGTTTAGTGAACCTTCAGGCCTTGGGTTATGAGAAACCATGCATTCTGTCATGTTGGAGCTCTGTAGGATGCGTTGTATTACTAATAATTATCATCTATACATTATAAGAACTAAAATCTTCTACGGTCTTATAGTAAGTCATGTTAGGACGTTACCGAGACCAAAAGCAGCAAAGAATCTACATGCGAAGGATGGGTATGACCATCGAGATCGAAGATCGGAGATTCATGCAACGAGTTTCCTTATTTTAAGGGGGGTAGACATGAGTACACACTAGAAGAAGTTTTAGATATCACCTCGAGAGACACCGTTAAAACCCCGCGACTTCATCTTTGTAAGTCCTTTTCTCTTTTACCCCAAGCCTTGGTGTCAACTTTTTGAAGATCTTTTGTATGTCCTCCCTTCTTATATCATCAGTCCTCAATGGTATCGTCAAGTTTTGTTCGTCGGTAACTCTTATACACCCAAGTCTTGTTAATAATCCTATTCGGAATTCAATCCTAGAAAGTACCCTTGTCTTTAAGTTTTCGTGCCTCGATAATTACCAGTATTCGCATTTGATTCTCCTTCGATTCAAGTCATTATCAAACTCTTCTCTTGAAGAACTCGATATCAATTCTTTGTTAAGTACCTGTTCCAAACATTCAACATTGATAACATCTTTTGCCATCATTCATTTCTCTCGACTCTGAAACCACAGTTTGTTGCAGTGATTTTGTGAATTCTTTGTACTCTCTTGAAATCCCAACCTGGGAAGCGGACTTGGATGCTTGAATTGAAGTACGTTAGGCCGACGTAACTTCAGGGAAAAGTATCTAGTTAGGCTGCCCCTTTGATATCTCCTTTATCATAATCTGATTATACTGGATTAGTTCTAGGGACACTTGTTTAAAGTATTATTCATTGTCCTCTTCTTGTTTCTCTTACATTGAAATCCCAAATGACCACTCAATTTGTGTCAACGGCAATTGCCTTAACCGTGACCGTTTAACCTCATCCAACCTATCTTTGAACCACCTGGGTTCTGCCCTAAGATGTTCTAACCCTACGTATGTTTTTGATTGTCGACCTTCAAAACTTTGTCCCAAAAATCTATGAATAACAACGATCGGCAGAAACAATTAACTATAGATTTTCAAAGGTCCCGACAAATGACACTACGCGAATCAATCTAGAGTAGAAACGATAGCTTCACACCAAATGTTTTGCGGCACCACCATATGGCACAATTCAAACTTTTCTAGACTAGTTCATAGCTGACCCACCCATCTGATAAATTAAGAAGGAAAAGATTCATACCGGTAGTAAGAAAGTGAAAAATAAAGAAACAGCCTCGAACTCACGTTTCCCTTAGTACGCTAGCAAAAGAGGTACATCGATGTTCACACCGACCTTTCCACCAACGTGTTAGAGTTTGGATTTTTGCCATCACTACCCAGGGACGAAGGATCTAGATCACAACAATGAACGTTTGGAGCCAAATAAAGAATTAACCACTAAGTTACAATGGATCACAAGACTAGATAATTACCACAACCATACCTTTTATCATATTCGTTTTACCCTAGAATGACCAACCGCCTGAGAAAACGATCCAGTTATTGTAAGAGACTTTCAAGCCTAACGTTCTAGCACATCAAGAACATACGGTAGAGGCTAAGAGGAACGGAGCAACCTTTAGAAAGATTAAAGAGAAAATGGAAGCATATGATTATAGACTTCGTCATTAGGATTATCAAGATCACCTCAAAGATCAGTAGCTCTTTAGCTAAAAAAAAATTCAAGGATTTGGAAGCCAAGGAATTTGTGGAAACAGTGAGTCATATTGACGCCGAAGATTGTTTGAAGGATGGAGTATGCATTGCAGACAGACCAAGTTATTCACATGGTAAATTCTTGAAGTATCAGTTTGTGTTCGTTTGGCGTCTAGACTGTATAACTCTTATAGAGTGATGTTTGGTTATCGTTATGGTATCAATGTGAGTTGCATGGAAGTTGCTTTTGAAAACCTTTTGTGATATGACCCGTTAGAGTAAGTTTGTTTGGTGAGTAGATGTTGTTGGTACAAAGAAAGAATTTTCTTGTGGGAATGTATGAACTCTATGTGTGAGAAGTTGAAGGATGATATAATTTTGTTGTCTTTGGTGGACTTGCATACGAAAATGATTCTTAGTTCGATTGTGTTGTAGAAAAATGTGTGAAGTGATTGAGTGGTGATGATAAGAGACTTTATAATAAGGAGTTAATACTGTACAGTTAAAGGATTGTAGGGTGGATGGTATGTACGTAAAGGAAATATGTGACGAGATGTGATTTGATTCGTATGAGTAAGCATATACCTAGGGAGCATTTAGTCTGTGTGGTATGTTTAGCCCTAGTGGCTCATTATGTTCAAGTGGCGGTAGCAATCTTGATGGTCGTAAGGCTAGAGTAGTCCAACACAAGGTGGTGATGTGGTTTCGAGTTAATAGTCGTTAGTCGATAGGGAAGTAGTCTTCGATGTACGTTTGAATATGGCAATGAGCTAGTTTTTGGTAAAGTGACAGTCTTTCCAGACAAAAGTGGAGAATGTTTGAAATCGGTTTCGATGGTGGGCTAGTTTAGAGACATATGATCAATTGTGGAAGTCGTACTCGATGTAAGTGGCGTTTTGGAGCCAACATGTTCTCAATGATAGACTGAGATCATGATATCCTAAATTAAAAGTACAAAAGTCAGATATACCCAAGACTTCCTTTAGGACTCGTTACGAGTATTATGAAATTGTGGTGATGCCTTTCGGGTTAATAAATACTTGTTGTGATTATGGGCCTGATGGATCGGGTGTTCAGAAGCTTTCTAGACCAATTTGTAATTGGATTGATAAACAATATTCGGTTATACTCTCGAAGTGAAGAGGAACATAGGGAACATTTGAAGATTCTTTGTAGGTTTTGAGAAAGCACAAGTTGTATGTAAACCTTGGTAAGTGTGAATTTTAGTTGGACCGGGTGATGTTTTTAGGTTATGTTATATCTGGAGAAAAAATTCAAGTGGATTCAACAGAAGTAGAAACAACAATTAATGGGAAGAGGTTAACTAACGTGACAGAGATACGAATCTTGTTGGGGCTAGCTGGTTATGTGATATGATCCTTGAAGATTTGGTATTAGCAAGTTGTTAAGTAGGACGAGACAATCTTTACTCTAAGTGCTGAGCATATAGGCCCGGCCTTATCTACATCCTCAATTAAGAACAACTCAAGTAAATAAGGACACAATTGTGGAGAACGAGAAGGTACAATGGGAGTAAATCATCCATAACCATCCATACGAAGTATGGGGGCGAAATTTCAAGGACGAAATTTGTTTAAGGGGGGTAGTTTGTAACGACCCGGTACAGACCCTAATTGTAACAACTCTATTGACAACGATCCATGTAATGACCGTGCTCAGACCCTAGTGTTAGTGACAGATAGTCTACGATATCATAGAACACAGAATTAGTTCAGAACCCTAACTCGAATCGAAAATCCTAAAAAGGTCCAAAACTCGGGTAACAAAACCTTAACACCCGGAGAGTCTCCTAACATTCTAAATGAAGTAAATATCATGAAATAATAAATTAAAATAAAAAATTCTCATAAATAGGATAAAATGACCGTTTTGCCCCTAATACAGCAAAAAGCCTAAAAAACTCAAATTTTGACATATGGATACCCTAAATCAAGGATTTAAGTTCAATTAAGAGGTAAAAGACAAAATAACATCAAAAATGACAAAAATGCCCCTTTTGGCAGACCAACTTGGAAATGTGCCTAAAAGTGACTTATTTTCTTCTTTTTAGCTTTAAATGATGAGAAATGCATTAAATGAGGCATTATGATGATCCCAAACTTGTTGAACAAGTAATATATATAATAATGTACTGTTATAAGTCAACAAAAGCAAAAAAATTATTATTTAAGTCCATACACAACAAAATAAGTCAAAAGGCCCTATATTGCCAAAATAGCTTAATTTGACTTAAAAGACTACATCTATTTAATCAATTACTATGGAAACTATGATAATACATGAAAATAATACAAAAATAATTTGACTTACATACAAAAATAATAAGTCTCAGTAGAAAAAAACATCAAAAAGATACATCAAATTAACTTTTAATGTATTTTCTTACACAATAAGGGCACAAAAATCGAGGCAAATTCCCTGGTTGATGGGAATCAGATTTTTGTCCCCCAATCAGCCCCCTAGCAACATCTAACCTCTGCATATTTGAATTTTAGCCATCACAACTTACATCAACTCAAATCAAAATCAAAATCTCATTAATGAAGTGAATAAAAGGAAACTTCCTTGTGTACTTTTGGTCTCCCTCATGTTCCCTTTCTTTGCCTATATAAGAAGAGCCAAAAAACCTCTTCTCTAAGTGATAATTTTGTGCATATAGAGAGAGAGAAAGAGTGGGTTGAGTGTTCTTGAGGGTTTGAGAGAAGAAAGAAGAAGAAGAAGAAGAAGGAAGGATCCAAAAAGTGGAGTCTTTGGAGACCATGGTTTTAAAGCTAAGTCCTAATCCATTCTCCACCATCTTTTGATCTCCCAAACATATAAGTAAAACCTCTAAACCTTGTATTTAATATCCCTCAAAACATCCCCCCAACACATCCCTTAAGCCCCTCAAAAATCAAGAACCGAAATCAAACCGAAAAGGCGTTGTAGTTGGAAACCCAGGGGATATTTTTGTTTGTGAATGTTATGAGATGTTATTGTTGTTGTTATCCTTGATATTTATGACATATAAGTGTGCTGGAGCTTTCATATTAAAGTTATAATCACAAGCAAGCAAGAAAATGGCACAAAAACATGACATGACACAAGTAGAAGACCTAAACCCTAAGAGGCTGGATTTTCTAGAACTTTGATGTTTCTTCCTTGATATTTGAAACACCATAACTCTCTGTAGAAAATTTATATAAGCTTTATTTTTCCGTCCATAGTTAGATATTTGTGTTATCTTGCATCCAAAATTGGTTTCAACTCATTTGAACAACCAGAACTCGAGATATTGTAATTTTACCAAAGTGTGTCAAATTCTGATTTGTCAACATTACTGACTTGGAAACCCTATTTTAAAGTGAGATCTGAACCTTGGTCAAAACATGAAAGTTGTAGCCATCATTTATATCCATCTACCCACCAAAAATGAGAACAAAATATTGAGGTTTTCTAGGTCAAAATCTCTTTTAAACTCTCTGTTGAATTTCAGCCTCTGAAGAACATTCTGTCACATATTTTTATATAGCCCAAAACACCTATTTTGAGTGACCTATTACAAAAGTGGTCTACATGAACTTTGTAGATAACATATTTAAGTATTTACTGCCCAAAAATCAGACCTTAAAGCCTTGGGATGATACCCCAAAACCGTTTTAAACTCTCTGTCCAAAACCAGCTCTGCTGAGTTTTAGTGGCTGACAGAACCCACTTTTTAAAATGACCAAAAAGTCTAACTTGTTCCAAACAACTACCATTAGCTCAAAACATAAAACTTGTAGGGTACTTGTTATAGTAGAACATAATAAAAAATGAGCTCAATTGGACTTCATTTGATGTCTCGAAACCGAGAACAACAGAAGCTAGTTTTTGGTAAAAATCTGGAGTAAATATTGAACCCTTTTTTCTTAGTATGAAATGTTCACCCTATTGCCTTAGGATTTGGTCTTGGTGTTAAACATAAGAGTTGTAGGATATATTTTTATATAAATGCTCTATAAAAATCATAACTTAATTCCATGTCTAGATACCCCAAAACTTTATCACCCCTTTTAATTTAATACTTGATTTTTGACCTTAAAAAGTTGTTAAGTGTGAATTGAGTACCCTTTTATTATGAGACCCGAGTTTCTAAATGATGCTGATTTAAATTAGTTAATTTGTGTTCCTAAGTGAATGTGTGATGATTTAGAACCCATGCTATCATATTGAATCATATCTTGAAAATTGTAGTTCATGCTTCACATGCTTGTACTTTATGCTTTGCGCATTATACCATGAATTTTGCCATGCTAGTTGATGGCATGCCATAAGTAGTTATATTTGCAATCCATATCATACATTATTAACATTTTCACTTGCATCCTGGCATATTGGAGTCCATTTGTGCAAACCGTTGTTGGGATGGGCTGCGCAAACCGTTGTTGGGATGGGCTGCGTTGAGATCATTCTTCTTGGTTCTGAGTCTAGGGCGTCCCTGGTTGCCATTTTTGAAAATATTTTGGTTTTTACACCCTGGGTGCATCCCCGTTGTTGGAAATGATTTTGGCTTGTACACCCTGGGTGCGTCCCCGGTGTTACAGAAATGGTTTATGAATAATGTTGGGCACCATGAGTTCGTCGCTAGCATTCTGGTTTCGATAGCTTAAATATTGGGTAATTCGGAGAGAGCCCAATTATGGCAGTCCTAAATCCCTTATCTTGGTACTTTGTTTAATGTGAAACATCTCTTGGATTCTTTTAGACTTTGGGTTGATGCCAAACGGATATTCTTGTTCTTAAGGTGGGTCTTGTGCGTATATAATTTTGGTCAGGTTTTGGGATAATGATATTTGACCACCCTACACTGTTGCCATTGAGTAAAACAACTGTGGCATGACGCCCGGTGAAGTGGTTACTATTCGTAACGAGGCAAGAATAGATTTGGTAATCAAAGTCCCATTAAGTCTAATCTGGTGATTCCCGGCGTGGAATTTCTGTTCTTTTCTGGGTACATTTTGGGTTAGGCTTCTGCATATCATATACGCATGTCATTTGGCTTATCTGCTATCCTGTCATAAATTTGTCTGTCTCCTTGACTATAAACTATACTTGGTGATATATGATATGTGTTGCGGTGAATTTTGTGTTGTGAGATTAGTTAGAAGGTTAGAGTGTTTTGTTTCTGAGCCTTGGCTCATGGCATTCGTGCCACAGGTGAGGAGGAATTCTTGGAGGAAGTCATCTCAGAGGAAGAAGTAGAGTTGGAAGAACAGGGTGAGTTCCAAAAGCACGTAAATCCCGTTGATGCATTCTGAGGAGTGGAAGCTTCTGCTTTCGTCTTTACATTCAGATTTCTCGTGTTTAGTGTAGTTGTTGAAATTTCTTGGTGGGATTGTAATATTTATGTACTTTTGAAAGGTTTAGAATCCATTTATGATGTAATATCTAACGTATGTAAATATGAATGAATGGTTAGAATATTCCTTTATTTATATTTATGTATGTCCCGACGTGCCTGGAGGACGGGGCGACACAATTTCAGCTCTAAGGATCTCCAGTTCATTTAGAAGACTGATCATCTTTAGAACATGTTCCCTAACTGGTGTACCTTCAGCCATGTTTGTATTCATTAGAGATCTCATGGCCACCTGCCTAGCAGTATGATTTTGATCCCTAAACATTTCTTTGAGTTTCATCATCATGTCGTAGGCACTCGGCATAGACTGATGCAGATTCTGTAAAACATTTGACATTGAAGCCCAAATGTAACAGCGACCCATCTGATCAGCTTTCTGCCACTTCTGATGGGCCTAGATTTCCCTTTTGGTAGCCCCCTCATCAAGTATTGGTGAACATATTTTAGTTAAAACAAACTTATAATTCTCAACAGTTAATACAATGTCCACATATGAGAGATGGAAGATCAAGGCATATTTCTTTATAAATGCACCATAATATAAAGCAGTCAAGATAAGAAATGTAAGTGCGAGATCCACTACAAGGCAATATATTGTATGTAATGATGAGATGCAAAATTTTGGCCTTGAGTGTGAGTTGTGAGTAAGATGGGAGAAGGGCAAAATTGAGTGGGGGTTCAATCGTGACTATGGGTAAAAATGTTTCAGGAGTAAATTTGTGAGCCATGATCCATGATTGAGATGAGATTTGTAGACATTTAAAATCTCCTCTTCCCATTCCAAAAAGATTGGTTATGTCCTTATCGGAAAATTTATAAGTTTTTCCATAGAGATAAGTGGTGAAGTGAATGTAACGATCATTTGAATTTGGAAAAAGTTTTTGAGAAAAATTTGTATAAAACAACCGTGTAATTTGAGAGTACATACCCTTTGATTGATAGAAAACATATGGTCCCCAACCCATTCTACTGAAAAGACGTAACATACGAGGGAAATGGGAATCCAATAATCTCATGTTAATAATCTTACCAAAGATGGGATCAAAAGATTGGAAATGATGCTTGTAGAGAATTTCGGCTTTGCTCGAGTTGAACCATTGGGCATTCTCGCCAATTGAATCATCTCTAGTAATGGATTTGCCCTTTCGTCCTCTAACCCTAGGTGCCATGAGTGAGGGATTTGGGAGAAAAAAAATGTAGGGTTTAGAGGGGTAGAATGGTGGAAATGAAATAGGGGTTTTAGTTGAAACCCTTTTTGAAGACCAAAAGCCAATATGTTCGTGCCCTATGAGAGAAACCGAGAGTTATGAAATAAAAAAAAACAGAGAATAAATCCAGTTCTCCTTTTATATTTTTTGAAAACCCCGAACGTTCGGTCGACTGAACTGGTATGTTCGGTCGACTGAACTTAGAAAACTTGGTCCGATCGATTGGAATATGGGCCTCAGTCGACTGGACTATGATTTTTCAGAATTCTGATTTTCTTTCAAATTGCAGGAGTTTCTAAAAAAGTTTTAACATTATGCGCATAATAAAAGAATCTTCATACAACCTCACGAACATTCATTAAGCCCAATTCTCGTCTAATTATAATGAAACGATCTTCATTAAGGGGTTTAGTAAAGATATCCGCCCATTGTTCACTAGTACTCACAAATTTCAAAAATATATCTCCTTTTTGAACATGATCACCAAAAAAATAGTGTCTTATTTTAATATGTTTTGTTCGTGAATGCAAAATTAAATTTTTGGAGATATTTATCGCACTTAATTGGCACAACATCGTATTTTAACTTAAAATCATTAAGTTGTTGTTTCATATATAAAATTTATGCACAACAACTACCCGCAGCCACATATTCGGCTTCAGCGGTAGATAAAGCTAATTAATTTTGTTTCTTTGAAAACTAAGAGACAAGTGATTTTTCTAAGAAATGACATGTGTCACTAGTACTTTAACGGTCAATTGTGCAACCAGCAAAATCCGCATCAGAATAACTTATCATTTCAAAAGATGTAAATTTTGGATACCATAAGCCTACATCTATTGTGCCAACTAAATATCTTAATATTCATTTTACAGCTATTAGGTGTGATTCTTTAGGACAAGCTTGATAACGTGCACACACACAGATACTAAACATTATGTCAGACCTACTTGCAGTTAAATAAAGTAAACTACCAATCATACCTCGGTAGAGCTTAGTGTCTATCGGTTTTCCTTACTCGTCTTTGTCAAGTTTAGTTGAGGGACTCATTAGAGTACCTAAAACTTTTCCATTTTCCATTTGGAAGCGCTTGAGCAGCTCACGAACATACTTTTATTGGTTGATGAAAGTTCCATTCTTCGCTTGCTTGATTTGGAGTCCAAGAAAGAATGTGAGCTCTCCCATCATGTTCATCTCAAACTTCTTTTGCATGCAAATGGAAAATTTCTTACACAAAATCTCATTAGTAGCACCAAATATGATATCATCTACGTATATTTGTATAATAATCATGTCTTCTTTGTTAGTCTTAGTAAATAAAGTTGTGTCTATTTTTTCTTTTATAAAGCCGTTTTCTAACAAGAAGTTACTTAGTCTTTTATACCAAGCTCGAGGAGCTTGTTTTAAACCATATAATACTTTTGTTAATTTAAATACATGGTTTGGACAATCCTAATCTTCAAAATCATGTGGTTGTTCAACATGCACTTCCTCATTTATAAAACCATTTAAGAACACACTTTTTACATCCATTTGAAAGAGTTTAAAGTTCTTATACGATGCATATACTAATAGCATGCGAATGGCTTCCATTCTAACTATGGGTGCGTATGTTTCTTCAAAATCAATTCCTTCTTCTTGATTATATCCTTGTGTGACTAACCTTGGCCTTGTTTCGGACAATAATACCATTTTCATCATTTTTATTTCTAAAAACCCATTTCTTTTAAATTGATTTAGTTCGTCTTGTATAGCCATTACCCAAGATTTATCTTCTAAAGCTTCATTTATATTTTTAGGTTCTTCTTGTGAAAGGAATGCAATATGATCACAAATATTTTTTAATGAAGATCGAGTACTTACACCTCGTGAAGATTCACCTATGATTTGATCCATAAGATGATCCTTCACTGTTTTCCATTCTTTTAGTAGGTCTATATGTTCATCGTCAACCTTTGTCCTCCTTGATTTGCATTTCTTACATTCCTTTATTAATATCTAAATCATTATCAACTGGAATCTTAAAAAAAAATGGTTAGTTTCATCAAAGGTAATATGAATAGACTCAACTAATATCATAGTTCTTTTGTTGTATACTTTATAAGCTTTACTATTAGTAGCATACTCAAGAAATATTCATTCATCAGATTTAGAATCAAATTTTTCCAATTCATCTTTGTCATTTAAAATGAAACATTTACATCCAAAAACATGAAAGTAAGAAATGTTGGGCTTTCTACCATTCCATATCTCATAAAGAGTTTTATTTAAATGATATCTTATGAAAACTCGGGTTCATTACATAGCAAGTATTATTAACTGCCTCGGTCTAAAAATATTTAGAAATTTTATGTTCATTTAACATAGTACGTGCCAATTCTTGTAAAGATCGATTTTTTCTCTCAACAATCTCATTTTGTTGAGGAGTTCGAGGTGTAGGAAAATTGTAAGAAATACCATTTTGGTCACAAAAATTTTTAACATCTTCGTTTTTAAATTCTCTTTCTCTATCACTACGAATGTGTAGAATAGCATAGCCCTTTTCATTTTGAATTTTCTTACAAAGTTTAGCCAACACGTGACATATTTTATCTTTTGATGCAAGAAATAAAACCTATGCATATCGTGAAAAATCATCAACTATTACAAAACAATATGCTTTTTCTCCAAGACTTTGGGGTTTCATAGGTCCAAATAAATCAAGATGAAGTAATTGTAGTGACCTATTTGTAAAAATTTATTATTTCTTTTTTAAACTAGTTTTAGCTTGCTTACCAAATTGGCAAGCATCACAAACCTTGTCTTTGATAAATTTAGTCTTAGGCAAGCCTTTGACCAAATCTTTCTTGACAAATTTCGATAGGAGATCCATGCTAGCATGACCTAGCCTCCTATGTCATAACCAACTAGTTTCATTTACAGCAGAAAAACATGTAACATTTTGATAATGTAGATTTTCGAAGTCAATGGTGTAAACATTTTCCAATCTTTTTGCAATAAATAAAATTTTATTATTTTTTTTGTTTTCAACAACACATGTATCATGCAAAAATTTTACACTATAACCTTTATCACATAATTGACTAATACTAAGGAGGTTATGTTTGAGACCATCGACAAGACGTACATTATCAATAGATAGAAAAAAATCCTTACCGACCTTGCTTATACCAACAATTTTACCTCTTGCGTTGTCTCCAAATGTTACATGACCTCTATCTTTAGGTGTTAAGCTTAGGAATTTTAACTTGTCGCCCGTCATATGTCTTGAGCATCTACTAACCAAGTACCATATTTCTTTTGAGGATAATAAGGATCTTAAGCAAACCTACAAAATAAATTAAGTGATTTTTTTTGGTACCCAAATCTTTTTGGGTTCTATAGGATTAGTGTTTTTCACTTTCCAAACCATTTTTGATACACCATTGTTTCTTTTTAGTGGACAATCAAATTTAATATATCATTTGTTCTTGCATTGAAAACAAGTTACATTCTTATAGATATTCTTTGAATATGAATTTGAGAAGTCTTTCGATTCTTTTACAAAATAATTTTTAGATTTGAGTTTAACTTCTCCATTATAACCTATTCCTTCTTTATTCAATGATCTTTATTGTGCTCCCAAAAGTTTTTCAAATTTTTTTTTTTCATTTGTAAATTTGTAGATAATTTTTGAGTAATCTTCTACTTTTCTTTTTAATTCATAGGAAATATCATTTCAATATTTTTACCTTTCAAGTTTATAAGATATTTTCTTAACCTATCATTTTCTTTTGTTAAATTTGAAATCTCATTTTTGAAAATTTTTGTTAATCTATCAAATTTGACTCTTAAAATGAGATTTTCTTTTTCTAATATTTCAACTTTTAAATCATGCTCCTTGAAAATGTTTTCTTTTTCAATTTTTGCATTTTCATTTGTGAGTTTTAAGTCTTCAATTTCTTTAGAAAAGCTTTTATTTTTATTTTTTAATTTTAAATTTTTCTTTTTCAGTTTCAAGAGACTTTTATATAAATTAAATATTTCATTTTTAAGATCATCGTATAATGGCATAGAATAAGAAGAGATAGATGAATTGCAAGAATTTAAATGAGAATTTACCTCTTCGTCTATACTCGCCATCAAGCTGAAGTTCGCCATTTCTTCGTCGCTTGAACTATTGCTTGATCCGTTTGAATCAGAGTCATCCCATGTGGTTGCTTTTATGGCTTTCTTTTTCTTCTTTGAGTCCTTTTTGAGTAAAGGACATTTGGGCCTGATGAACCTAGTTTTGTTGCAGTTGTAGCAAGTGAGTCGTTCCTTCTTGAGGTCTCGTTTGCTTGCATCTCCTTTGTCAAATTTTGTGCCTCGAAATCTTCTTGAAAGCCTTTTGTCTCGTTTGGGGAATTTGCTGAATCTTCTTGTGATAAGAGCCATGTCATCGTCATTGATTTATTCATTTTCTTCATCACTGGAGCTTTCTTTTGAGACTTTAAGGGGAATGGATTTCTTGACCTTATTTTGTTCATTGACCCTTTAATTTATCTTGAGCTCGTATGTCAACAGTGAGCCAATTAGGTCATCCAAGGTCATGACCCTTAGATTTCTTACCTCAGAGATGACTGTAGCCTTAACTTCCCAAATTGGTGGCAAGGTTTTGAGTATTTTCCTTAACAACTCATAAGACTAGTAAGTTTTTCCAAGTGCATTAAGAGAATTTATAATATGAGTGAAGCAAGTGTACATGCTAGATATTATTTCATCTTCATGCATCTTAAAGCTTTCATATTCACTAATTAATCTATCTATTCTAGAATCTTTAACATCTTGAGTTCCTTCATAAGTGACTTCTAATTTTTTTCATATTTCTTTTGCACTTTTACATGTCATTATTCTATTATATTTATTTGCATCTAAAGCACAATATAATACATTCATGGCACTAGAGTTTATTTGTAATTGTTTCATATCATTTTCATTCATTTCTTCTTCTAATTTAGGAACCTCTTCACCTTCTATAGTTTTAGTAGGAGTAAAGTTATCTTGCACGATTACCCTCCATGCTCTTCAATCCATGGTTTGAATGAATATTCTCATTCTTTGCTTCCAAAAAGTGTAGTTAACACCACTGAAGATTGGAGGCCGTGTGGAGGATTGACCTTCTCCAAAAGGAGATACACCAATATCTTTCATAGATCTTTTTCACAAAAACTTGTTAAGAATAATATGATTGGCTCTGATGTCAATTGATAGTATGTGTGTGATCCCAAGAAGGGGATAAATTGGATATTTAAAAATTTCTTAATTTAAATATTTAACTTTTCAAATCTCAAGTATATATCCACTTATTTGAAAATTATGGCACAAGAATAAAAAAAAAATTTCTCTAAGAATATTTGAATAAGGTTTGATAAAAATTCTTTAACAACACCTTTTAGTTTTTAATACAAGTATAACTCTTCTTTACAAGTTAAATACACAAGTATACTTAACAACCTCTCATTAGAAGATTTGAATATAAATCAATATTTGAGAACTTCTTACCTTACCATCTCCATAAAGGTCGTATTCCTTCTTTCTGCTATACTATTCTGTTGTGGAGTGCCAAGTGTAGTTAATTGGAATATAATCCTCTCTGATGACAAGTAGTCCTTAAACTCTGCAAAGAGGTATTCTCCACCACGGTCAGATCGTAGTGATTTGATACTTTTACCCAAATGCTTCTCTGTCTCCGCCTTGAATTCAATGAATTTTTCAAAGTATTCAGACTTACGGTTCATTAGGTAAATGTATCCATGCCTTGAGTAGTCATCAATGAAACTGACGAAGTACTCAAAACCACCTCTAACCCAGATTTTCATAGGACTACACACATCAAAATAAACCATTTCCAACGGTTCTTTAGCTCTGTAGCCTTTGGTTGAAAAGGGTCTCTTGGTCATCTTACCCTCTAAGCAAGACTCACAGACTAGAAGTGCCTCTACTTCTAATGAACTCAAAGGTTCATCTGCTATCAGTCTATTTATCCTTTTAGATTAACATAACCCAAGCGTAAGTGCCAAAGAAACGTTTGGTTCATTAAAGAAAGAAACTTTTTTCTTATATGGTAATATTAATGTGTTATTCGTTTCAGTTAGTTGCAGTGTAGGAGAGATAGCAGATACGACATGCAGATCATCCACCAATGTACCAAAATAAATAAAATGTTTCTTTTTCTTCACAACCATAGAGTCATTAAAATGAACAGAATATTTGTCCTTTATTAAGCTCGAGACTGAAATTAAATTTTTCTAATCGAAGGTACATAAAAACAATCCTTTAAAAGTAGAATCCTATTGATAGTATGTGTGTGATCCCAAGAGGGTGGTGAATTAGATATTTCAAAATTTCTTAGTTTAAATATTCAACTTTTCAAATCTCAAGTATATATTCACTTATTTGAAAATTATGGCATAAAAATAAAAAAAAAACTTTCTCTTAAAATGTTTGAGTAAAGTTTGATAAAAATTCTTTAATAACACCCTTTAGTTTTTAATACAAGTATAACTCTTCTTTACAAGTTAAATACACAAGTATACTTAACAACCTCTTGTTAGAAAATTTGAATATAAATCAATATTTGAGAACTTTTTGCTTTAACAGTAAAAATATAACTTTCAAGTCTAATACTTTTCAACTATTAAGAATACTTTAACTTGGCAATGTTTCTTGCAAAGAAAAAAAATTCAAAACTTCCTAGCGATAAAAAAATAAAGGATGCAAGAAATAAAAAATTCAAGTACTTGTGTATATTTAAAATACTTTTTCTTGCTTTAACAATTTATAGCCTTCAATGTTAATTTTCAAGTAGACTAGTTTCTTGATTAAAGTGCAATAGTATTACTTGATAAACAAATTAATCAAATGATAAGTTAGATGATGAATGATTCTAGTACAAACGTGTGTGAAAGAAACAACAATATAATAAAATAATAAATGAGCAAGTTAGAAAATGAACATCACGATTTTTACAAGGTTCAGCGCTACGGCCTACGTTCTTACCTCAAGCCAACTGCTATAAGGATTTCTTACTACCACTCTTTCAATAGGTGGAGGAGCTGCTCTCCTTAGTCTAGGCGGAGTAACATCTCTTGAGAATGTACAATTCTCAAGTCAACCCAATTCTTGTAGGCGAATTAGCCCCTTTTTGAGAAACACCTTTCTCAAATACAAATCAATGAGAGTGATATGAAAGTGTACAAAAGAACGCTCCTTGGATGAGCAAATGAGTACAAACAATGAACGCTCTAAAACTCATTTCTCAATAGAATATGAATATGAAGCTCAAAGAGAATTCTAAACAATTTTTCTCTAAAAAATATGTATGAAAGACTCAAGATTTTGAAGCACAAGAGAGTAATAGAATGAGAGATATTTGAGAGACTTTTGATGATTAAAACACTAGCACAAGACCTCTATTTACAGGCTCCAAAAACTAACTAGCCGTTGGGCTAAATATAGAATTGTCAAACTAGCCATTTTTCAAAAAAATTTAAATTTTCAGCTATTCGGTCGACTGAAGAAACTCATTCGGTCGACTGAACTCCACTTCAGTCGACTGAACATGAGGTTCGGTCAACTGAACTGTTTTAGATCTAAAAATTTATTTTTGGTAGCCCATTCAGTCGATTGGGGAAGGAACATTAGTCGACTGGACATACAAAAATCAGGTTTTTGGTTTTCTAAAAAAGGTTTGATCTTTTTATGCTTTGGAAAAATATTTTTAAGATATTTACGATTCCTATGAGCTTCAAACACACATTTCCATGAGTTATATGAGTGTACATGGATTCTATAAATAAAATTTTACAATACATTCTTCAAGTCTTTCACTAACTCGATTCTTGTACTTGTTCCACAAAAACTTGTCGCCAAGGAACTTGCTTTTGAATCTATACGTCATGGCTTCCACTGTGTATCTTTGAATTGTATTAAGCATATATTTCCTATTAAACAATCTCAATGTGCACAATTAGGTACATAGGTTTGTTATCATCAAAATCGATTATTGAAGCCTTGTTAGGCCAACACCTATCTCTACTAAAACTAAGAGTGACATCTCATACTGCAACTGCTGCTATCCTTATATTATTGTCCATGTGTAGGTAGATTTTTCCATCACTGAGCTGCCTGGTTTCCTGGAACCCTTACAAAGAATTGCAGACATGATTAGTAACTCCCGTATTTACACACCAGGTGCTGATAGATAACACCGCTATACATATTTCAACAACCAGTGAACAAAATTTACCTTGTTTGTTCTGCTTACTGAGAAAAATAGGACACTGCTTTTTCCAATACCCAAACTGGTTACAGTGATAGCACTTGCCTCTCGGCTTCTTCACACCAGCTTTTGGTCCCTTAACTGCTTTAGGACCCGTGTTTCCCTATGTCTGAACCTTTTTTTCTTCTTGCCTTTCGGCTTAGATAAAGAACCCTTCTCAACCATATACATAGAACCTGACTTCCTAAGAACACTCTCGGCTGCTTAAAGTTCCCTTAAGAAATTCAGTTAATGTTTAGCTGAGCTTATTCATAGAATAGTTCATGAAAAACTGCTTAAAACTTTCAGGCAGTGACTGAAATATGATATCGACCTAGGTTTTCCCGTCAATTTCAGCTCCAAGGATCTCCAGTTAATTCAGAAGACTGATCATCTTTAGAACATAATCCCTAACTTGTGTACCTTTAGTCATGTTTGCATTAATTAGAGATCTCATGGCCACCTGCCTAGTAGTACTATTTTGATCCCCAAACATTTTTTTGAGGTTCATCATCATGTTATAGGCACTGGGTATAAACTGATGTTGATACTGCAAAACAGTTGACATTGAAGCCAAAATGTAACAGCGAGCTATCTGATCAGCTTTCAACAACTTCTGATAGGCCTAGGTTTCCTGTTCAGTCGCCTCCACATTAGGTACCGGTGGACATATCTCAGTTAATACAAACTTAAAATGCTGGCAGTTAAGACAATGTCCAAGTTCCATTTCCAGTTAACATAATTTGGTCCCGTAAGTTTGTTTTTTGAGAATAGAAGCGAGTGGGTTGCATGTCATTTTAATCCTGAGAATCACACAATTAAAAAAAATCATTAATTATGATGAGCAAAATTTTGAATTCATTTTAATTTGGTTCTCTCTACCATTTTATAATTAATTCGTTAGCGTCTTGGTAACCTGAGAATAGCATACCTCATTGGGAGGACGTCTACTATCCTTCATAAGACCAGACAGGCCAATTCTTTTTAATTTTACTATCTAGGCAATTGACCTTGACAAATAAAATTAAATAGCTGATATAGTTTTGGTCCAATATATAATAGCAATGACTCAGTTGGAGATGATACAATTATATATAGCTAAATGTTAACCATCACCTAATCCCATATCAATCGCTTCGTAGTGAGCCCTTCAGTTAGAGAAGTGATTTACACTAACAATTATCCAGACCCTAAAAGAGGTTTGTACTGACGATACAGCAATTATTATGCCCATTGGGGAGAAAAGCCTTACTGCCAACACGTAGGATTTAATTACTTCGCCTACAAACTGGTGATGGAAACTGTGAAATTTATCTGTCAATAAATTTCCTCTCCCATTGAGATTTTTAAAATATTTTTTAGGGTTATAAAAATCTGTTTAATTAAAATAAATTTATTAATTTCGAAATCACACGATCTGAAAGAATCAAACATCTTTCCGTGTATACGATTCTAAAAATTCTGGTTTATCAAACCATCTTTTCGTGTTTAAATGCGTAACAAATAAAATTGAATAAATGCATAGTTTTTTCTTCATCTTTTCAGTTAATGTAGTGATTAAAGGTATTTATTTATTTTATTTTTTGTTTTATATTTTTTAAAAAATAATAATTTATTTCTATTAAACATGTTTCTATTTAATTAATTCAAAATTCAAAATTAATTCTCACGTTTTTTCAAGATATCCGATTTAAAAAAAGCATCTTAAACGTGATATTTTGTAAAAAAATAAAATATCTAAAGTTTTTCAATTTAATTAAAATTAATTAATTAAAAAAACTTAATTTTATTTTTCATTACAAAATATTTTAATTAAAACTAAATTTTTGAATTAATTAAATTAATAGGATAAATAAAATAGATATACAATTATCCACGCAGTTCATACATATATAAACACAATATGCATATATTCCAATTTTATGATCCAAGTGAAATGCTAAAGCGTTTCAGTCTTTCGAATAGGATAAGCTGTAATAATTCTCTTTTATCTCTGATTCATGTGTCCTGATTGCTTCAGGCTTCCCTGATACTATCTAATATATTAATATATATCAAATCAGTCCCGTATCTATCGGAAAATCAACACAAAGCATCCCCGGGAGAGAGAAACCACCGGCCACCATAGCTACCACCAGCGCCGCCCTTGCCACTGCCTCATTCGAGTTCCGATTTTTACGAGTTTTATACCGTTGGAAAGCTCTTAAAATATGAAATTTTTCTATCAAAAAAAATGTTGAAAAATTTCTCAAAAAATGGCCAAAAAAACTGCCCGAACCACCAAAAAACGCTGTTGGCCGTAACAGCACTACGCCGTCAACTTCCCGAGGCTTTTTCGACCTCTTTTCGAATTCCGTTTTCGACGTACTTTATACCGATAGAAAGCTCTCGAAATGTACTATTTTCTATGAAAACATTTGCTCAAAATAGCCTACAAAACTGCCAAAAAAACTGCCTAAAGCTGTTGCCGCTGCTCCCCAGCGCTGCCGCTTGGAAATGCCAACTTTCCGAGACTGTTCTGGCCTCATTCGAACTCCGTTGTTGATGTTCTTTATATCTTTGAAAATTTCTTAAAAAGTAGAATCTTTTTGTCAAAAAATTGCTCGAAAACAGCCCAAATAACTATCAAAAAACTACCTGGAAGCTGCTATTGGCGGCCACCAGCGCCGCTGCCTTTAACCATCGCCCGTTTGGGCTTTTTCTGGTGCTTTTTTGATATAATCAGTCTGTTCTTAAATAATCTAAATAGATATTTTAAAAATAAAAATTAGATATTATATCGATCCTATGTCCCGAAGGCTTACATTCGATCTATCACGGTCAACCCCCATAATTAAAAATAATAATCATCATTTACAAACCATTCAATCAAACATGAATTAATAACGATCATAAAATCAGGATTAGAACGCCTGCAAAATAAAATTAGCAATAGTTCTAAAACTATCTAGCCCCGATAATCGAAAATGAAAAACAAAATGACTCTGATACCAATTATTGGAGGTAAGACTGTCAAAATCTTTATTTTTGTAAACGATTAACGAAAAAAATTAACTGGACAGGCAAACGCCAAAATGGGCTCTAGAAAAAACTTTTGATGACGAACGATCAAAATAAAACTCGTGCATCTGAAGTTAATTTAGAAAAATACCTTTTTACCGGTCAAATCTTCAACTACGATTTGAATCTGAGTTGAAGCTCCTGTCTGATCTTCTACTGTATTCTCTTATGCGATTCTTGAATGTAGGGTGGGTTACAATCTATTAAAAATGCATACCAACAAAACCTGGATAGTTTTATCTTAGAAGATAAGTTATGAAACTGGTTCAGCCTATCCGCATATTTATAGGGCTATAGTAGAGACCTATGGAGTAATTATAAGTAAGATTTCCAGTGGAATACAGACACGTATCAGCTATTTTTGCAATTAAGCAAATCTCATAGCGATATCTGCAATTATGAAAAACTAGCAGCGATTTCTGTAATTTTTATAAAACACTGAATTATAGTTCACACCACTAAAGAACTATAATTGCACTCTGACCTATAATCTCAAGATCATCTAGCATTGAGCTCCTATTATTAAATACTTACCATTTCTTCCCACATTAAGATTCTCGATATCTGCCAATTAAATTTAATTATTGATAATTTAATTTAATAGGCATTTTGATATTTCTTAAGTTCTTCCGCTTAAATTATTTGACTGTCGAATAATTAAATCTACCTACAGTGTTTGACTCAATCAAAACTTATAGGCTTCCTTAAGGGGATATCGTCAATCCCAATTTTTCGGGACGTAGAATCCGTCAATAATTAATATTCGTCATATAAATAATACTGTTATCTAACTCATCGGGAATATAAACCCATATAAGATCGCACCCTCTAATGAATTAAAACAATAAATATTAAATATAAGCAAATCAATAATTATTTCAAGATTAAGAGATTAAGCATTATTCATAATAATTTTGGGGTGTGAATTAATTTATATAGTCAGTACAAAATTAATTACCCCAAATGTCCGGTTCAATACACACAAAGTGTACTACCACAGAGAATTGGAACAAGTAAACGACGCTATTATCTGTTCCCCGTAATCAAGACAAACCTACTAAAATTCTATATTACAGTCGTACCTGTCACGACCCATTTTCATATATGGCGTCTGTGACCGGCCAGTGAGTCAAAACCAACCCGAGGCTTCTTTCTTGATATTTATTCAGAACTTTTTCGCATTCATAAATAACAAGAGAATTTGGAAATAAATCCTTATAAAAAAATTCATTTACATCTCCCAGATCTCGTTTCAGAAATTTCCAGAGCTTACTAGTCGTGCATGCAAATGATCTCAAGCAGGACGTAACATATTCCAGCAAAACTTCCCTCTTATGTAACACCTGACATGTTAAAAACACGTCCATTAGCAAAACTAGTGTGAGATCATAGATATCTAAATTACTAACAATTTTACTATTTGGGAATGAGTTATAACAGTCGATCAGCATTTAGTAGGGAGCGACCCTACGAAAACATATATTGGACATGATCATTCCTTAGCCATCTGGCCATGGTTCCACCCTTATTATATCACCTCGCTGGTACGCTTAACATCCCACAGCGACCAGGACGTCGTTCCGACAAACATTCCCACAATTCCGTCAATTCCATAATCAATTCGTCAATTCTAATATTTCATACCGAATTTTAATAGAAAACAGAAATTAACTCAGATATCAGATGACTCGCCTGGATATAGCAGAGCTAATTACTTAATTTGCTTGACCGTGCAATTCCTGATCTACATGCAACACACACAAATGGAACTTTTGTTACTACCTTGTATTTCTATGATTTTCTTTATTTAGATTTTATTTAATATTTTTCTTTAAAACTTATTTCTATTTATTTCCTTTAACTCATATTTAGTTTTAACAGAAAAACTCATAAGAATATAATTTTTATTTTCTTAAAATTACTTTTATAAACTCTATAAATCTTATGATTTTATTAAAAACTATACATTTTTTATTTAATATATTATAATTACCTTTTATTTTTATATCCAACTCAATTAAAATATTAACATTATTTTTCTTACTTAAAAATTTAACTCTATAATTTAATAGTTTAATTTATTTAAGAAAATATTTTTATATTAAATTTTGTATAAAATCATATTATCTTGTTTAAACTAATTATTAAACTATTATTATTAAAACTACAAATTCAAAAATTGTTTCCTCTTCTTCTTCGTTTCTTTTTTTTTTTATAAAGAATAATTCTACATTTTGAATTCACCGGAGTAATTTATCCACTATCGAAACAGTTTATTAGCGGCGTTAGATTGTCAATAGGGTAATGAACATTGGTGATAATATGTATGATGATAATCGTGTTCTTACAGGTAACAATAATTTAATAAAGGTGACAGTAACTGTTTTATTCGGGTTCAGGTTCAGGTTCACCGGAAAAGGATTTCAACAATCAAAACCGTTTACTAGCTGCGGTAAGCCATCGAAAGGGTAGAAAACGTTGTTGATCAGAAAATAATATTATGTATAGTGGTGACCCTGTGTATACAGCTTATGAAAATAAAAGTTCATTAATGGTGATCACTGTTAGGAATAATTGCAGCGCTTTAAATTGTTCAAAGGTGGTCGCCGGTGGTCCTAAAAGTGGTGGGTGGTGGTGCCGGTGGTGCTTGTGGTGGCTGGTGGTGGCTGTGATGGAGAAAAGAGAGAAACAGGAGAGATATATATATTACCGAGAGCGAGAGAGAGAGTGGCCGGAGTTGGCAAGGCGGCGAGGGTCGGTGTCGGCGGTACAGTCGTCGGAGGCGGTGTCAGGCGACGGTGGTGGTGGGCTCCGACGGCATCGGCGGCGTGTGGCTGAGCGACGTTGCGCGTGGTGGCGATGGGCTTGGTCGCGCGGTTTGATCTCTGTGTGAGAATTGTATATATGCATATATGTGATATGTTTTATTTTGTTTGCTCATATATATATATATATATATATATATAATCACCCTTGGCGGCAACAGTATTTATAAAACGGTGAGACATGAGTCAGCCGTTTAAACTGACACGTGGTGACACGTGTCTGTTTTTTTATAGTATTTTGTATCATTTTAAAATTTTTAATGTAGAATTTTATGTTCAAAAAAATTTGCAAAATTTAATAAATACTTTTAATGTCAATTCGGAAATTTTCGTATTGTTAAAATTTTAATAACATGTTCCTAAATATAAGTTTTTAATTTTTACGTATATCAAATTTTAACAATTTTATTATAATTTTTTGATTAAATTTTTATTTATAAGGTTTTATCAGGAATTATATTTTAAGAGTATCGGTTAATTATTATTTTTTTTTTGTCGTAATCTGGGTACTAGATTTTGTAGTACGATGGTATGTCCATTTCCATATAAATTGTGAACATAAAACTTATATTCTATAAGAACCTAAAATCTGATTTTCTGTGTGTAAGCATTACTCTACACACCAGATTAAATACTATACAGAATATCAAATATTCATGCATAATATTAAAGAAATGATACGCATATATTGTTCATAATGATTCTCATAAAATGAAAATTAATTTTATTAAAAAAATTAAATACTAAAAACATGATTTTCAGTATACCAACCTGAACAGCCTTATCATCTTCCTTGGCCACGAGACAAAGATTTGCAACTTCAACTTTTTCTTTTTCATCCTCGGAGCTATTGTCATCACTTTCACCCTAAGCTGCCAGCATTGCTTTCTTGAAGCCTTTCTTGAAGTGTTTGAGTTGAGGACATTCGGCTTTCATATGTCCAACCTTCTTGCATTCGTAGCATATGATTTCTTCTTTCTTGTGATCATTTTTGAACTTGCTAGATTCATTTTTGAACTTGTTGAATTCTCTTATGTGTCCATTATTTTTAGAAGAATTTTCTTTCTCGTTTCTTATTTCTATGAAACCTTTTAAACTTTCTTGTGATGAACGTCATGTCTTCATTTTCATCACCGGAGGAGTCTTCATCAGATTCTTCATCAAGGGTGGTTGGTTTGAATGCAATTTCCTTTTTCTTCTTATTGTCATCTTCATCATTTATCTTGATGTTCATCTCATGAGTCATGAGAGATCTAAGAAGCTCCTCCAAGCTAAGAGTGTTGAGATCATTGGCTTCTTGAATGGTGATGACTTTTGCTTCCTAACTCTTAGGCATACACCTAAGAATCTTTCCTACCATCTCTACATTAGAGCAGATCTTTCCAAGAGATTTTAATCCATTTATAATGTCAATAAGTCGAGTTAATATTTCAGAGATAGTTTCATCATCCTTCATTTTAAACAATTCATAGTTATGAACTAACATGCTTATCTTGGATTTCTTGAATTAGTTAGTTCCCACATGGGTAATCTTAAGTCCATTCCAAGTTTCTTTGGCGGTGTCACAAGTTGAGATCCTATTGAACTCGTTAGGGTCAAGAGAGCAATACAAGAGATTCATAGTCTTAGTATTCTTTTGAATCTCTCTTTTGTCACCTTTGGTCCATTCACTTTCAGGTTTAGGGACGATTGCTCCTTTTACGGTCTTAGTAGGTGATTTTGGTCCGTTTATGATTACACTCCATAAGTCGTAGTCTACGGCTTGAATATAGATTTTCTTTTTTGGATTCCAATAATTATAGTTTGTTCCATTGAACAAATGAGGTATATTGGTGGGCTGACCCTTAAATTGAATAGGTCCAATGCTAGTGGTTGCCATGAAAACTCTTAGACGGTTAAGTAAAAAATAAGAGCCCAAGCTCTGATACCAATTGTCAGTCTAGGCAACCCAAGAGGAGGTGAATTGGGTCTAAAAAGAATAATAACAATTTTTAAAAAATTTTCGAAAATCTTTTAATATCTCAAACAAATATAACAAATATAACAAGAAATAAAGCAATGAGAATATTAAAGAAGTAAGGGAGAGAGAAATAGAACCCGACACAAAAATTTATAGTGGTTCGGCTTCTTCCAAGTCTACATCCACTCCTCAAGACTCCCCTTGAGAATATCCACTAGGATAGGAATGTTTATGGGCACATTCAAAAGCCTTACAATAGCCTCAAGATGATCTTATGAAAACAATTCCTATTTTTTTCTAATCACTTTTGAGCTCTTCTTTGAAGAGTATCGCTCACTCACACAAAGGATTAATGGTGGCTCACCTTTAAATACAATAGATGAAGTATTCAATGAGATTCTCACTCACTCTCTTTACAAAATGTTTAGGAATAAATGAGAAGCAAAGAGATGAAAGATCAAGAGCTGGAGTTAATGAGCAATAAATAAAAGCTTGAAAATTTGATCTTTGATTTAAGTAATAGAATAGTAGATTTGAAGCTCTAATGCATTAAATGTCTGAGAAGTAACTCCTTATATAGCCTCTTGAGGATCTATGACCGTTGGAGGTAGGTAGAAGCATTAAATGCAAAAAATCCAACTGTTGAACCTGGCGCCAGATTTGAAATTTCATTGCAGGTGTCGACTCAAATCTATTTTGGCTCGACATAAATCTTCTAGGGCTTGGTTTTTCAAGTGAATGAGTTGACTCATTTCTTCGTTGGTGTCGACACTAATTTCTGCGTCCTTCTCACCCACACAACGGTGTCGACTCAAAATCATTTGGTGTCAACTCGTTTAATACTTAAGCTTTTCAAGAGAACCTCTTTGTGTCGACACATATTGTATTTTGTGTGGACTCATAAATTTGTAGGAAGACTCGGTTGTTTTGTGTCGACTTATGTTGTATTTTGTGTCCACTCAAAAATTTGCAGGAAGTCACGGTTGTTTTCTATCGACTCAACTTTGCTTTGGTGTCAACTCAAAATTCCCGAATGACTTTAGTGAGTCCTGAAGAGTTATTTGGTGTCGACTCAAATTTCTGTTTGTGTCGACTCATTTTGTTGCAAAAAGTCTCAGTTCTTTTGTGTCGACCCAAAAGTTTTGTTGTGTCGACTCATCTTGAAGTACCTAAAAACATCTTAGGCAAACATGTCAAGGTGTCGACTCATTTGCTCAAAGATGTTAACACATTTAAAGGTTTCAAGCATTCTTTACCTTAAGGTGTCGACTCAAATATCAATTTGGGCCGTCACAAAATATTCTTCTTTAAGATTATTGAAGTGCCAACTTACTTGAGAAAAGAGTCAGTTCAATATGACTAAAGATGTCAACTCATTTTTCATTTTGTGTCAACACTTCCTTTTTAGAAAATATTAATCATTATCTTTTTAAATCAATTTTACTTAGAAAATGAATTATACAAAATCATAAAAATCTAATTAATTAAAGAAGCTCTTGGGCTAACACAACCAACCTTTGCACATTTCATAAGAAATGTAGGAGACATGCTAAACTAAAACATATCCAAATTGGGTATGTTTTGACTTGATTTGATGCCCCAAAACACCTTACCAACAGAAGCACAATTATTGTCAAATATGCCTAAAAGTGCTTAACCATTTTTTCTTAAATGAAATTAATGACCTAATTTTATTAGGTTCTGACCTTTGTGTTAAATATAAAGTTGTAGAAAATATTTTTATCTAAATGGTGTCCAAAAGTTAGAACATAACTCAAAGTCCAGGTATCCCAAAACACTATTGTTCTTTTTAAATTGACACTTGAATGTAGCCCTTTAATTGTTGGGTGTATGATTGAATAAGTCTTTGTTGTGGTGCTTGAAATATATGTTTTAATTATTTTAAATTAGATGATTAATGTTTTAAAGTAATTATATAATGATTAAAATCCATGCTATAAAGTTTAAACCCAAGTCTTGAGAATTATAATCTATGCTTTATACGCATGTATTTAGTGCATTATGATTGATGTTGTACCATGTAGCCCTCGATATATTGGAACGTTTTGACTTGAGCACTAGCATTTTGCATTCATGAGTATGTTGAAGTCTATCTTTTATGTACCATTGTGGGTTGAGAGTTTTGGAGTCATTATTTTCTGTGATTCTAAGTCCAAGACGATCATGGTTGCTAGTTGTTATTGTTTAGAACGTATTCTTTGTGAACACCCTGGGTGTGTCTCCGATGAATGAAATTGGATTTTGATGGAATTTGTGTTAATGATATTGTTGGGCACCATGAGTTTGTCGCTGGCATGCTATTATTGGTAATCTGAACTTTAGAGTTGACATTGGTGCGAATGCATAATGCTTCTTAAAGTGGGAGCTTCTGGACCTAGCCCAAGTTGGCCCCTGACCCTACGTCGTTGCAAATTTAACAGTAAAACAGCTGTGGCATGTAGCCAGACGAAGGATTTACTATTCGCAACGAGAAGTAGTGATGGCTTTAGTGTGCAACTTTTCCATAAAGCCTGTTCATTAGAATTTTTGGGGTAGAGTTCACATGATCAGTTGTACAGTTAAAAGTTGGGCCGTGGGCACATGCATCTCATGCATTGCATTGCACTCCTCGTATATAAATTCCGTACTTAGTTGTTCTCCAAAAATATTATGCTTAAATCTTTATAACTGTGGATTTTGGTGGATTACTTGTGGGTTTAATTGGGTAGGATTTAAGGCTTACTTTTGAGTTTCGGCTAACGGCATTTATGCCACAGGTGAAGGGCAAGAATTACAAGAAGCGGAGTATCACGAAGAGCCTGAGTATCTGGAAGAAGAAGGGTACGATGAGCAACAGGGATTTGACATTGCTCTTGGGGATAATAGATTTTATCTTTTAGTTCTTCTTTTGTCTCTAAGCTTTTGATTCAAGATATTATGTTTTGTACTAATGGATAACTGTAATAATTATACTTACTTTAATAGTTTGCCAAGCACTTGGGACATTAATTATGCAATTAAGTACTCTATTTATCTATAATGCATCGGTAGAATAACCCTAATTGAATATCTAATTAAATATATATCAATATATGTCATTAACGTTCCCGGGAATTCAAGGAGTTACATTATCTATCGGTACCTGGTATGTAGATACGAGAGCTACTAATCATGTCTGTAATTATTTGCAGAGGTTTCAAGAAACGAGATAGCTCAGTGATGGGAGATATACTTACACAAGGGGTAATAATACTTGGGTTACAGCAGTTGCAGTGGGAGATGCCACTTTCAGTTTTAGTAGAAGTAGGATTTTAATTTTAAAATATTGTCTCCCATCATAAATCAGGATAAAATTTTATAACTGATTTACACCTATTTAAAAGATTTTATTTTCCTTTTCTATCGTATTTGAAGTTTGAATTTGAGAAATCTAAACCCTCACCGCTGCCTCTATATTTCTTATTTTCTACCATAACAGCACCGTCTCTCTCTCTCTCTCTCTCTCTCTCTCTCTCTTCTTACAAAATTGAAGCTTCGCCAGCCACTCACCGTTGCCATCGACCCTACCCACACGAGCCTACCTCCATTATGGCTAGATCTCGTCGCGACCGCAATAGCCAGATCTTGCCATCGTCGTTTCTCGCTGCCGCCTCCACCCAAACCTCTACGGCCTTCATGTCTTTCCTTCTCCACCATCACCGTCTACCCCTCTGCCGGTGCCACCCAAACATCTATTGGTTTCATCCCCATCCTCTTTGCGTGCAAATAGTTTACAGAGAGAGCAATGCATCGTCCTCCCTCGCCGTTGTCCTCTATCATAGACTTCCAACTGATATATGTATCAGTTGTGTTTTAAGTTTGAATTTGAGAAATCTAAACCTAGCAATCTAAACCCTAGTCGCCGCCTCTATATTTCTCATTTCCTACCCTAGCAGCACCGTCTTCTCTCTCTCTCTCTCTCTCTCTCTCTCTCTCTCTCTCTCTCTCTCTCTCTCT
>JAUMHN010007175.1:0-10216 GCA_032360265.1 Heliamphora ciliata | reverse complement strand
TTGGCTTTTGTGGTCGAGCTCGCTCCCACCATATGATTGCATGACCTGTATTACAGTTTACAGTCTACTTTTCTATTAGGCTTCGGCTCACGGTGTGGGATTTTCTGAAAAACATTTTCAGGTGATCGTGACGAGTTGACCAAGTGCAGAGGCGATGGAAGACTTGCTGTAGTTTTTCCTTTTTAAAACATGTACTTTTACATGTGACGCCTGTTGAGACTGGTCTGTACGCCTTTTGGCGATATACTTATTCATGTATGAGAATGCATGTTTACAGTTTTATGAGAGTTGAACTTGGGAATCTTTTATCTAACTGCTATATTTTGATTTCCAACTTTGAAAACCTATTTTATGTATAAATGGGTGTTTTGGTGGGTTTTCGCGTGACCCGAATGTTTGGAGCGTGACAAGAACATTAAGTTTGCAAGCCAAAGAAGTCCATCTATGGTTTTGCAGGCATCCCATCAATGGTAAAAGGTATCTATCAATGGTAAAAGGTATCAGTCATACGTCCAACGCAAATCTTCTTTTGATTCAAGGAAAACACTATGGATCAATGTATCCATCCTAAGATTGTGGAATTAAATTTATATTTCTAGTGCTACATGTAGATGACATCATGCTGCAAATAGTGACATAGGCTTAATGCATTAAACAAAGTGATCCATTCAAAGGAAAATTGAAATAAAAGATCTTGGTGATACTTCTTTTGTGATAGGCATAAAGATTCATTAAGATAGATCACGTGGTATTTCTAGCACATTGCAAAATGCTAGAATTGAAAGACTGCTCCATAGGACATAAAAAATTTTGCGATGAACCCTCTGCTAAACGAGATAAATTTTGTTTGATCCAATGTCTAAACAATAATATAGAGGAGAAAACAATAATATGGAGGAGAAACAAATGAAGGACATCCCTTGTGCACCAACAATAGGAAGCCTCGTGTATTCTCCAGTTTGCATGCAACCCAGATACAGTTTATGTAGTTGGAATCAGGATTGGCCGGATACAGTTTATGTAGTTGGAAACAGGATTGGCCAAGCCTTTTAGAAAGCCTAATGCAAATTTCAATATTTCAATGTAGGATTTTTATATTTAAATTTAAATAACATTTTTATTAATTTTTTATATTAAATGTTGAACTATGTAAAACTAATTTCTCTTCAATTATTGTAATTAAAATTGTAGTGGGTTTATTCACATGCTTTACCATCGTGGGACTTCGGACAATCAGTTTTTTTAAGCTAGATCTATGGATAAGAAGGTTTTACATTAGTCTTTCGAATAAGCATGTTTTTTTTTTCTTTTTTTACTTTTTGAACCATTTTGGTTAGAGTGTTTTTCTAGCCCTTTCAATTCAAGGGGCTTTTGGATGAGGAGGTTTCTCTGCTTGGGCCTCTAAATAAGATATGATTCTGTACCTTTTCAAAATAAGTGTTTTTTTAGCTGGGCCTTTGATAGATTCTTAAGCAATCTAGCCATAGCCCATTAGAAAGAAATTACAACGGTAATGAGGTACTTGCAAATAACCAATAATTATATCCTTGCATATCAAACATCTAACCATTTGCAGATCAATGGATATTCGCACTCCAACATTAGCTAATTGCCGCAATAATAGGACATGTACCACTACTTCTAGTTCCAAGAATGACAAAAGTTCATCAAAATCAAAGCATGTAGACATAAGGTTTCTTGTCGTGAAGAAAAGAGTTAATCACCTTGTGCAATGGGTACATTAGCATAGACTTCATGTTTGTAGATCCTCTTACTACAAGATGTGAGCACAAGGTTTCTTGTCGTGAAGAAAAGAGTTAATCATCTTGTGCATTGGGTACATTAGCATAGACTTCATGTTTGTAGATCCTCTTACTACAAGCTTTACTCTTAAGTGTTCAAGGAGCATATCGTATGTATGGGAGTGGTCAGTCCTAGTGATATTTTGTTAGTGGTAGTTTTTAAGACTCATTATCTAATGGTTCCTTTTTAATGGCGTCCTTCTACAAGAATCTCATTGGCCTTGGGATTTCCTCCTTCCCCTGGAAACGAGTGTGGTGTGCCAAAGTACCTCTTAAAGTGGCGTTCTTTGCTTATAATGTTAAGGAGGCTATCCTAACCATTGGTAACTTGAGAAAGAGGCTAGTTTTTGTTGAATTAGTGTTCTCTGTGCAATAGTGATGGGAAGTCGATAAACCACTTGTTGCTTCATTGACCTGTGGCAGCTCAGTTTTGGGACATGCACTCGACCAAATATAAGTTTTGCAGCTGAAATGTTGCGAAAATATCAAAGTAATCCTAGAATGGAACACTAGAAGGCAGCAAAGAAGGTGATGTGCTATCTTCAAGGAACAAAAGAATATATCTTTATATAGACACATATCACCTTAAGGTGGTTGGTTATTTTGATTCAGATTATGTTGGATGCAAAGATAGCAGAAACTCTACATGAAAGTACGTTTTTTCCGCTTGCTGTTGGATTAGTTTCATTGAAAAGTTTGAAGGAATAATGTTCCTCCATCCACCATGGAGACTGAGTTTGTGGCATGCTATGAGGCCACATCACATGTGCTTTGGTTAAGGAACTTTATCTTAGGGCTTAAGATTAAATATTCAGTTTCTAGATCGTTGAGAATATTATGTGAGAATTCTGTTGTAGTTTTCTTTTCAAGAACAATAAATGTTCAAGCACATCCAAGCATATTGTACAACATATCTAGTTGTAACAGAGAAGATTCAGGAACATATGGTGTTTATTGATCACATCATCACAAAACTAATGATCGTGGACCCTATGATTAAGACATTGGGATCACAAACCTTTAAGGAACATGAATATCACATGTCTAAATGTTCTATTTATGTAAGAAAAGGATAATATTGTGTTGCAATTGACATTATGAAACCTCAATTTGGATGATGATTCCATCCATTTCCTGTTTCTAATTTGGCAAGCAAGGATTAGATAAAAGAAAACAGGAATGTCATTTGTTGACGTTATAGTTGGACCATTACAATATGAATTTCCTTATAAAATGAAATTGATTAAATTGCTAATGTCGAAGTATAGGGAAGGAAATTCATACTATAATGGTCAAGGGTCCCCCTCTCTACTTACAAGCATAGTTTTAAATAAGGGTAGCGGTTGTCTTAACAGTAAAGATAGCAGTGATGCGGTTTCAGGATGTAACGGCCGTAACGCAATGGTAGCGGTAATTGGAGTCATGAATTTTTTTATTTTTTCCACAACTCAATAAAGAATTACTGATTCATATGTTTTTATTCCAAAAGTATATATGTTTGAGGTTTAAATGATTTTTTGCGAGTTTTATTTACTTTCTAGACATGATTTAACATATGCCCTAATTTTTTATTAGATGGTCTAGTTTTACTAAGCAGTTTTAATTATTTTTATGTAGTAATAAATGAATTTATGTATTATAAATTCATAATACACAATTTAAATATCATTTAGATTTTCAATAGCTATAAAATATTATATTTATCAAAGCATATTATTTGATTTGTTTTTTAAATTTTAATTTCGAATTCACTATTCTAGACTTTATATTGTTATTTAAACATATAGATCTTTTTTTAACAAAAAAATATTTTTTTGAAAAATATAAACAAGTATGGATCTTGAACATTTTTCTTAAAAACAAAATATTTTAATTGAAAACTCAACAACCATCTTTTCTACCTACTGCTAAGCATCAGAAAAAAAAAATAATTCATAAATGTTGGATTTTCAATAAACATGAATCTTGAATCAAACATGGTATGTGGCTTATTAGCAAATATGGATATTGAAAAACTAATCAAAAATGAAACAAAGAATGAACATGGGTCGAAAGTTAAAAACAAAAAGCTAAATCAGCCAATTATTGTGAAATTCGAGAGATCTGAGGCAAATCCCGCAATGCCCAAATAGGTTCTGGTTTGTCAGGCTACTATGAATAATTTTAGATTGAAAATAATAGAAAACGTGGGATATGCCGATGAAAAAACAAAACCACAAAATTCATGAGCCAAAATCCCGTTACACAAGCCGTAACAACCGTAACGGTGCCATTTTTGCCTATTCAACCCGCTACGCTACTGTTACACCCGTTAAGGAAGGTGCAATAGCTGTTACATTTGAGAATTTTTTTCACACCAAAAAATCGACTGTAATGGATAACGGAGGCCACCGAAATCGTTTCGTAACAATAACTACCACTTTTTAAAACTATGCTTATAAGTTTCCTACACGAGCTCGATATCCCATCATGTAGAGAAAAGCATAAAAGAGAGCTAGATATCCCATCACTTAGAGAAAAGCATAAAAGAGCGAGTGAAGAGAAGACAAGACCCAGGAGTCCACCATATTTGTTATGGTGGAAACACTAAAACCTAAGAATAGAAGAGAGAAAATTAAATTAAAAGAAATTGAAGGAACCACCCCTCTACAGAGCCTCCACCAAGATACTATCAGTTTTGCACCACAGAGGCATGCACGGTTTTGTTCTACCGCAACGAAAAAGGCCTTTTGATGGGTTGAAGGCATAACACACCTTTTGAGGTGAGCTGAGAGCCCATAATTGGATGATTTGGGATTTTGTCCCCCAACATTAAGCCCCCGACGCGTGTGGATCTACTTGATGGAACTATGGTTTCCACAAACGGCGCCAAATGAAGGGACCACCCCTCTATCGGAGCCCGCGTCAAGATATCGTCTGCTTTGTGCCATAGGGGCACGCAAAATTTTGTTCTCCAACAACAGAAAATATCTATTAGTGGATTAAGGGCATAGTAGACCTTAAGAGGTCAGTTGAGAGCTCCTAGTTGGTCTAGGATTCTAAACCCCAAGGGTCCATTTGTTGTCTGAGATAAATTGATGGGATATAAAATACCTTTGGATATACGAATGGATATAAATTGTGTAAGATATACATTGGATATGTTATACATAAATATACACGTATGGCATGTTTGTTTTTGTTTTGGATATAGATGGATATTGATTTGCAAATGGATGTTTCCAAGAAACAAGTCCTTGCAACGTGTATTAATTTTACTTTTATTTATACTTCTTTGACTGTGAATTGAATACAAGACAGTTCAAATTAAGGTACCATGAATTTGGTTCAGCTCCTCCCCCACTTCATATAATTCTAAAGAGCCTAGGAGCATTCATTGCATAAAGTGAAAAGTTTCAATCAGTTGGAAAATAAAAAACAAAGAGATCATCAGAACAACCCATTGTTTCCATACCAATCAAATCAAGGGCAGAGAGAGAGATGGGTAGGCATTGTTGCACATTATTGTTCAATCAAAGCCTTGATGTGTTCTATGATTTAGAAATTTTCTTGTCAATTATTGAGGCATTGTTCATGGGTTATTAGATGTTCGTTGCTCCAACAAAGGAGGGCATCAGAACATATATAACTGGTGCATATCAGTGGAAAAGGGGAGGCATCCCTCGAACTGGAAATCAAAGCTTACAAAATATCACCAACAAAAGAGGAGATCAGAGGAAAAGAGGGGGGAGAGAGAGAGAGAGAGAGAGATGAGAGTGAAAACAAGGGAAAGCCGAAGAATGAGGCACAAACAAAAAGCCAGATACGATCGGTACCTCCTCCATGCTTGTGCATCGAAGGATGGAAGACCGGTTTGAAAATATATGGGTTTTGAACTTTTTTGAACATAGTTTTAGCTAACTTTGAAGCTAAATAACTTTGGATTTGATTAATCTTTTTTGATGATTCCAAATCCTAATATGTTCATCTCCACGAGTAGTTTAATCATGAATTTTGTGGCATTCAAAACCATTAACTGGTGAATGAGAAATTGACTCCAAAAGTGTGCCATAGAAGTTGACAAAATAATGGTAACCATGTCCCATCCCACATTGGTTGGGAGAGAAAAGGGTGAGTATCCAAGTGGGTATAAATATATTTTTAATCCCACATTGGTTGGGAAAAGCATGGGTGAGTGACTTTTATAAGCCAAGTTGACCCTAAAGGGTGTGCCTCTTGGGAGCACCCAATTTTGTGGACGGGGGAGGATCTATCCAGCGGTGGGTTCGACACAAACCCCACACGCGATCCCCGCCGCCCGCCCAACCGGCCGGCCTGCCGAGCCAGGCTTGGGCTCGGGTCCGTGGGTCGCGAGCTGGGTCGGATCAACTCTTATCTTTTTGCTGAAAATTTATTTATTTAAATTTTTGAATTTAAATATTAATTATTTAAATTTGGTTACCGTTACCGAGCCATTAGAGGGTTCGGTTCGGGACTGTTGGATCTGTTGGGCTGTTTAACCGCTGGACCGAACCGGGTTCGTGACTGTTGGGTCGGTCTGAATAGGCACCAGTTTAGCCTATTTAAAGGCTGCTGCTTTGCCATTTTAATAACACTAGTTTTCAATAAACCATCTCCCCTCCTTCATTGCTTCTGCATTCTGCATACTGGTACATTCCCGAGAGAGAGTTTCAGACATAACTTTCTGGTTCGCCCAGCCTTTTGATTGATGTGCTGCTTCAAAAGACTACAGATCATTGTATCCTGAGAGACATACACTGCCAACTCGAAACACCGAAGCGAGGGCGTTTTTGTCTTAAGGAGATCGTGTCAAACACGAGTCTCGATCAACCGTTACTGTCTACATTCTTCTTATTCGGTATTTCTGATTTTTTTTTGTTTCAGCATTACTGTTTTCGATTATATTCCAGTACATTTATTTTTCGGTCATAGTTTTCTTTTTTGCTATATGAAACAGTTTATTTTCTGTCTAATCAATTTTCTGCAGTAACTTGATTTCTATTCATACAGTTTATTATCTATTATTGTTTTATTTTCTGTATTATTAGTTTAGATAAACCAGATTGATTAGTTACATATTTTTCTAACAATATTAAGACAAAAATCGTTAACTTATATTTTCTTTTAATCTGTTTATCTATTCGGTAGTACAGATTGGTTAGTTTTCTAAAACTGTTAGATTATATTCTGTTTTATTTTTTAAGTATAATTAGTTCTGTTTATTATTTAAAAGTTTTACAGATTAAATATTGTTTATCAGCTTCAGTATTTATTTGTGTTGAAACTATTTCTAGTTTGTGGAATAAAACAATTTTTAGCATATATAAATCTGTGTTGCACAGATTTTTGAATTTTAGAGAAAATAAAAAAAAAGTTTAATTGCAGTTTTTTAAACGAAAAATAAATTCTTTTTTCGGGTTGCTAAAACTGCTTTATTTGTGTTGTTCTGTTATAACAGTATATTAATTATGAAATCTGGAAATGTTGATGCTACTGCTGTTACCCCTTCCCCTGTCCCGGTTGTACCTTCAGTGATACCGGCAGTCACTACGACAGTTTCGGTGAATCACGGGAAAAAGCCAAAGAAGCTCAATAGAACTGATTTTAAAAGATAGCAACAGAAAATGTTGTTCTATCTTACTACTCTCAATCTGGCTAGATTCCTACGTGAAGCTGTTCCGGCATTAACTGAAGGTGAAACTGACCGACAAGCGGTTGCTGCTATGGATGCATTAAAACATGTTGACTTCCTGTGCCGGAATTATATTCTCAATGGATTGGACAACATACTGTACAACGTGTATAGTCCAGTCAAGACGGCAAAAGAACTGTGGGAATCCTTGGATAGAAAATAAAAGACAAAGGATGCCGGTGCGAAGAAATTCGTCATCGGCAAATTTCTAGATTATAAGATGGTGGATTCAAAACCAGTTGTTGGACAAGTTCAGGATCTCTAACTTATCCTGCATGATATTCATGCAGAAGGTATGTTTCAGAGTGAATTTTTTTAGGTTGCTGCAATTATTGAGAAATTACCGCAAGGCTAGAAAGATTTTAAGAATTACTTGAAGCGTAAGCGCAAGGAAATGAAATTGGAGGAGCTGATTGTTCGATTAAAGATTGAGGAAGACAACCGCAAGTCTGAGAGGAAGATCGGGATGGAGTCCAAGGCAAATGTTGTGGAACAGGCGCCTAAGGTCAATAACAAGAAGCGAAAGCATGGTGACAAAGGCGTGGACTCCAAAAGACTCAAATTCAAGGGCAAGTATTACATCTGTGACAAGCCCGGACATCGAGCAAAGGACTGTCGCAGCAAGCGCAAGAAGAATGCCCAAGCCAACGTGACTGAAGTGGATAACCTTTCTACCGGGGTGGGTGACATCAGTCTTTCCGCCGTTGTGTTTGAAACAAACCTTGTAAATCCTAGAGAATGGTGAGTGGAGACTGGAGCTACTCGCCACATTTGTTCAGACAGACGGATGTTCGCCACTTATCAGACGATAGAAAGAGAACAGCTGTACATGGGGAACTCTTCTACCTCCAGGGTGGAAGGACAAGGAAGGGTTATTTTGAAGATGACTTCGAGAAAGGAACTCACACTCAACAACGTGCTGCATGTGCCAAACATCCGCAAGAATTTAGTTTCTGGGTCTCTGCTGAGCAAGAATGGGTTTAAGCTAGTGTTCGAGTCTGATAAATTTGTACTCACAAAAGGTGGGATGTTTGTGGGTAAAGGGTATCAATCAGACGGTCTTTTTAAACTGAATGTAATGGTTGTTGTACCAAAATCTACTATTACTATGAATAACAATAACGCATCTTCTGCTTATATTGTTGAGTCCTCTTTATGGCATAGTAGATTAGGACATGTTAATTATAACTCTGCGTAGATTAATTAACAATAATTGCCTGCCTAAATTTGTTATTGATCCGAATCACAAATGTGAGATTTGTGTAGAGGCAAAATTAGCTAATGCTACTTTCCATTCTGTTGAAAGGAATACAGAACCTTTGGATTTAATTCACAGTGATATTTGTGATTTTAAATCAATTCAAACTAGATGTGGAAAAAAGTATTTTATTACTTTTATTGACGATAGCACTAGATACTACTACATCTATTCGCTTAAAAGTAAGGACAAAACCTTGAAAATGTTTATACATTACAAGAATGAAGTTGAAAATCAACTTGGGAAGAAGATCAAAACTCTAAGGAGCGATAGAGGTGGTGAATATGAATCGCCTTTTAGTGAATTCTGCTCACAGCATGGCATAATTCATCAAACCACTACACCATATTCTCCACAGCAAAATGGTGTTGCTGAACGGAAGAATAGAACATTAAAAGAGATGATGAGTGCTATGTTGATTAGTTCTGGACTACCTCAAAATTTGTGGGGGAAAGCTGTTATTTCAGCTAATTATATTCTTAATAAAATACCCCACAAGAAGACGAATAAGACACCTTATGAATTGTGGAAAGGTCGAATGTGTACCTACAAATTCTTAAGAGTGTGGGGATGTTTGGCAAAGGTAACAGTACCTACACCAAAAAAGTTAAAATTAGGACCTAAAACCGTTGACTGTGTATTCATCGGTTATGCTAATAATAGTAATGCTTATTGATTTCTAATTCACAAATCCAAAATTTCAGATATGCATGTTAATACTATTATTGAGTCGAGGAATGCAGTGTTTTTTGAACATGTATTTCCTTGTAAATCTAGACAAGAGACAAGTTCTATAAGCAGAACTTATGACACTGCTCAAAATAGTGATCATGATGAAAACCAGGAAGAAGATGATGCAGAACCTAGACGTAACAAACGGGCTAGAATATCCAAATCTTTTGGTCCAGATTTTCTAACCTATTTGTTAGAAAATGAGTCTCGAACTAATAAGGAGACGTTGTCCAGTACTAAAACCCCTTTATGGAAAGAGGCTGTAAACAGCGAGATTGAATCCATCCTTCATAATCATCCATGGGAACTGGTGGATCATTCTCCCGGTTGTAAACCGCTTAGATATAAATGGATATTCAAGAGAAAGATGAAGGCGGATGGAACAATTGACAAGTACAAAACAAGACTTGTAGTCAAAGGATACAGACAAAAGGAATGTCTTGATTACTTTGACACATATTCACCAGTTACAAGAATAACGTCTATACGCATGCTAATTTCCATAGCAGCGTTATTTAATCTGGATATACATCAAATGGATGTGAAGATGGCATTCTTGAATAGTGAATTGAATGAAAAGATTTACATGGAACAACCAGAAAGGTTTGTTATTCCTGGACAAGAAAACAAAGTTTGTAAGCTCGTCAAATCTCTTTATGGTTTAAAATAAGCGCCAAAACAATGGCATGAGAAATTTGACAACACTATGATGTCAAATGGGTTTAAGACAAA
>JAUMHN010007165.1:0-10221 GCA_032360265.1 Heliamphora ciliata | reverse complement strand
CTGGAGGAAGTTTTTGTGAAACAATCTCCTGACTTTGAAAATTCAGATTTTTCAAACCATTTTTCCAAACTTACCAAGGCTTTTTATGGTTTAAAGCAAGCACCTAGAGCATGGTATGAAAGTTTAAGCAAATTCTTGATTGAAAATGAGTTTTCAAGAGAAAAAATTGGGACCACTCTTTTCATCAAGTCTCAAGGAAATAATATGCTAGTTGTCCAAATTTATGTATATATTATTTTTTGTGCAACTAACGAATCTCTTTCCAAGGACTTTGCTAAGTTTATGTAAGGAGAATTCGAGATGAGTATGATGGGTGAGCCCAACTATTTTCTTGGACTTCAAATCAAGCAAACTCAAGAAGAAATCTACATTAATTAAGCTAAATACACACGGGACATATTGAAGAGGTTTGACATACTGAAAGAAAAACTTATGGGAATTCCGATCTGTCCTACAACAAAGCTTGACAAGGACGAAGATGGTATAGCAGTAGATGAAAAGCGATATAGAAGTACGATTGGATCTCTATTATATTTGACTGCTAGCCGTTCTGATATAATATTTAGTGTATTATGTATGTGTGCAAGATTTCAATCAAATCCTAAAGAATCACATGTGACCGCTGTTAAGCGCATCTTTAGATATCTCTTAGGTACACAAAACCTAAGATTATTCTATCCTAGAGGAATAGCTTTTGAGTTATTTGACTATTCAGATGCTGATTTTACCGAATGTAAAGTGGATAGGATAAGAACAAGTGGAACCTGTCAATTCCTAAGACACTCACTAATCTTTTGATTTAGCAAGAAACAGAATTCAGTAGCCTTGCCTACAGCCGAGGCTAAGTACATAGCAGCTGGTAGCTGTTGTGCACAAATTTTTTGGATGAAACAACAACTAGAGAACTATAGTTTTGTTTAGATCATATCCTTATAAAATGTGATAACACAAGTGCAATTAACATATCCAAGAACTCAATACAGCACTCTAAAACCAAGCATATTGAGATTAGACATCATTTTATAAGAGATCATGTGCAAAAAGGTAATATCGAACTTGAATTCATAAGCATAGATTACCAACTAGCGACATATTCACAAAATCCTTAAATGAAGAAAGAATATGTTATATTAGAAGAGAATTTAATATATTATGTGCTCCTAATTTATTATTAATATGCCATACTAACCATATCTTTTCAATGTATTTCAATACTATTGATATTCTTCATTGATGTGTAAAAGTGTCGACACCACTTGAAAAAGTGTTAACACGTGTGCTGAGTTGACTAAAAAACTATATGGAAGAGACACTGTGAGAAAATGTGTCGACTCCTTTTTATATAGTGTCGACTCAAATTCGATGTCTAACTCTCGGTAAATTTGGGTCGACCCAAAGCTTAATCATGTCGACTCAAACAACCGAAAGTGTTGACACCTTCTGAAAAAGTGTCGACACAGCTTCTTGTTTTGGATACCCACACTCGCGAAGAAAAGTGTCGACTCAACTGACATTTGTGTTGACACAAATCTTTATGCTTATATAAGAGGCACCAACCCCACCAGTTGCGTCGTTTCCTCTCTCTCTATCACGACTGTTCGTCTCCTACGGTTTTTTCCCCATTCGAAAAGTCGTGTTGACTCGATCTCCTCTCTTTTCTTCGAATCAACCTTCAATCGATCACAATGCCTTCGAAAACGATGGGTAAAGTTGCCAAACGCATCGGAGACGCCGAACCTTCGAACCCTAGGGCTTCGAAGAAGAAGAAGACGACTACGACGACGACGGAAAGAGCAGAGGTTGCGATGGCAGAGGCTATAAGTTTCAAATCCCTAAAATTTCAACAACTTTATTTCTCTTCCTTTGTAAATCGAAAGGTTATTTCTGGCCGCTCTATTGATTTTACATTCTTTGATTCTATTGAAATGCGGTTCAAAGATTTGTTTTCGAGTTTTGGGTGGGAGAGACTATTGCAAACTAGAGACCCACACTATCCCACTTTAGTCAAACTCTTTTATGATCACATTCATGCCTCTTCGATTCTGACCACCACCATCAGCACTTGGGTGAATGGTAAAGAGATTCATTTGACCCCCTCTATCCTCAATGAAATCCTTTGCATTTTCGAGGGTGACATCTTTGTTCCTCGCAACAAACGATTCATTGATATTGAGGGTTTTTCATTTCATGATGCCGTTTGTCAAATTTTTGAGGTTAATGAGATTGACCCATCAAAATCCCTTGAAGCAAACTCTCTCAAGCCTGAGATAAAGATACTTCATCACATGGTCAATCACATTTTTTTACCTCAGATGAGAAAGTTTGGCGATGTTTCTTATATGCATATCTTTATCATGTGGTGCATTTTGGAATAGAAAAACCTAGACCTAGGTTTTTTGTTTATTTTTGATATTTTGCAATTCCATGGAAAATCAAACTCCTCCCTTCCACACGGCATGTTTTTAACCCGAGTTTTTCGCCATGTTGGCGTAGATTTTTTTGCTGAGAAGATGGTCCCTTTCTCCAGACACGATTTATATGGTGCTTCTACCCTGAAGCATATGTAAATCTCAAAGGTTGAAGGTGTTTGAACCACCAGACGTGGTACACCATCAGTTTTTCGCCATCCCTCTGCATGTCAAGATTTCTCTCCAATTCGTGTTGATTTTGACTCCCCTGCTCCTCTATCTATTCGATCTACCACACTTGGACCCTCCAGTGTGCCCTCATATGCTCCTCCTCCTCTTCCTCCTCCTCCTGTTTACTCTGATATTCCTTCTGCCCCTCTACTTCTTCTGCTTCTCCAATTGTTGATCTCTTTGAAGTAGTCTCCTTGATTCAAGGTCTTTCCTCCTCCTTGACTTCTTTTCAAACAAAAATCGATCAAGACATGTTTGACTTAAACAACACCATCTCATCCTTGTTTGAAAAAGTGAAGCACCTTGACGAAATCAATCGTACACTACGGCGTGATGTTGAGAACGCCGCTAATGCTGGAAAAGCATTGTGCAAGACTATGGATGACAGCCTTGTGTCTATTGTCAATTGCAACAAGACTATTCTGCAGCAAGTGCGCAAAGAATACGATTAGGGAATCATCACTGCTGTTCACAACAACACTTGCAAGATTGAAGACCATCTGTAATGGCTCCAAGAGGCCTGGGGAAAGCAATTCAAGGCCAAAATATCCAAGGAAGAGAAAGTTGCCCGCCTAAAACGTGAAGCTGATCTGGCCCTCGCCGCCACCTTAGATGCTATGGCTGCAGTCGAGAAAAAGGACGAGCGTGCCTATTCTTCCAAGGAGAGAGCCTCAGAGAGAAAGCAAAAATAAGAAGTCAAGAAGCAGTTCAAGAAATTTATGGACGACCAGTGACTACCCCTCTATTGATGATTTCAAAAGGGGAGAACAAGTGAAGTGAAGTGAAGGAAAATATTAACAAGCATTATTCATTCAGTAGTTTTTTTTGTTTTAAAGAAGAAGATGTAACCCTTAAACATTACTTTTCTCTTTTTCTGTTGTTTGTAATGATGATTTGTGGTTGAAACATACTATCTTCTATCATACTCTCTTTTATGAATGAATGATAATGTGTTTGTGTATAACAAATTCTGTTTAGCATCATTTGATAGTTTGCTCTCTATATATCTCTATGCTTGACCTTTGAAAATCACTTTGCACATATTTTGATCTGATGCACAAATTTTTAATAAATTCAGAATGCTTCTGAATTAAATTTGCAAATCATCTTACAAATGAATATTATACTGTTGAATGTATGCCTAATTATTATACATATTCTGTTAAAGGCATATCGATAAGGGGAGAATCCTTGTTGAAAAATCTTTTTAAATATTGTCTAGAAAATATTGAAATTATTGTAATCATCAAAAAATGGGAGATTGTTAACCCAATGGCTTTTTATATTGATTTTGATGATTTTTATAATTCATTTTCTAAAAATAAATAAATTTAAAAGGATAATATTTATGTTTTTCAAAAAGGAAGTGTTGACACATATTGAATAAATGGGTTGGTACCTTTAGCCAAAACAAATTACTCATCTCTCAAAAGGATTAAAACACTTAAGTATTCTTGAATAACGATATTTTGTGTTGAACCTTATTGATAATTGAGTCAACACTTTAAGGCAAAGAATACTTGAAGATATCAAGTGTGTCAACACCTTTGAACAAATGGTTTGACATCCTAACTTTTCGTTGAAGATGTTTTCAGGTATAAATATTTTAGTGTCGACACAAATTGATTGAGTCGACACAAAAGAGTCATAGTTCTCTGTACTCAAAAAGAGTCTACACAAACTAAGTTTGAGTCGACACAAAAGTGCTTCCTCACTTTTGTTATCCGGAACTTTGAGTCGACACAAAAGTACCGAGGCCATCTGCAGAATTTTGTGTGTCGACACAAATTGAAGACAAGTCGATACAAATATCTCGAGCCCGCCTGAAGAATTTTTGAGTCGACATCAAAGTTCAAATGAGTCGACACAAATCTCCTAAGGGTTCTTGCAAAATTTTAATGTCGATAGCAAGGCAATATGAGTCAACACAAATTGCCCTATCCGGAAATTTGAAGAACCATTGAGTCGAAACCAAAACCAAATGTGTCGACACCGTTATGTTGGTGAGAAAGATTGTAGAAATTGTGTCAACCCCTTCGAAGATCAGAGTCGACCCAACCACTTGAAGAATCATGCCCTAGACATTTTGTGTCGACCCAAAAGCTTTTGTGTCGAGACCTACGACGGAAATTCAAATTTGCGGCAGAGTTCAACGGTTGGATTTTTTGCATTAAATGCCCTTACCTACCTCCAACGGTCATGAAGACTCAAGAGCTTATATAAGGAGTTATTCCTCAGCATTTAAAATATCTGAAGACTTACAATCACTGTTCTATTACTTGATTCAAACTCAAAATCTTCAAGCTTTCATTTACTGCTTTAACTCCAGCTCTTGTACCTCATCTCTCTTTACTTATTCATTTATTGTCAATTAATTTCTGTAAAGAGAGTGAGCGATTTTCATTTAAACACTTCATTTATTGTATCCAATGGTGAGTCACCCTTTGTCCTTTGAGTGAGTAAGTAAATCTCATCAAAGAAAAACTCAAGAGTGATTAGAAGAAAATAGGGAATTGTTTCATAGGATCATCTTGTGGCTGTTGTAAGGTCTTTGAATGTGCCCGTAAACATTCGTATCCTAGTGGATATTCTTAAAAAAAGTATTGAGGTTGTAAGGCTTTGAATGAGCCCATGAACCATTCTACATAGTGGAAATTCTCAAGGAAAGACTTGAGGAGTGGATGTAGGCTTGGAAGAAGCCGAACCACTATAAATCTTTGGTATCTAGTTCGTTCTCTCTATCCCTAACCTCTTTAATATTTGTATTGCTTTAATCTTTGATTATCTTGCTTTATTTGTTTACAATATTAAAAAGTTTTCGAAAAGGTTTTAAAAATTGTTATTATCTTTTTAAGACTCAATTCATCTCCCTCTTGGGTTGTCTAGAACTAATACTTAAGCTTCCGACTAAATTAGGAGAGATACTTCGTAATCCATCTGTGTATCAACGTCTGGTTGTTCAGCTAATTTAATTGACCAATACGAGACCAAACATGACTTTTGCTGTAAGTGTTGTTAACCAGTTTATGCATGCTCTTCGTAAAGCTCATATGGTTGCAGTCTTTCGTATCTTAAGGTACCTTAAACCTGTCCCGGCCTTGGCTTATTCTTCTCTGTTGGTACTCAATCTAGACTTTCATGTTTAATTGATGCTGATTATGCTGGGTCTAAAATTGATCGACACTCTACCACTGGCCTTTGTACTTTCTATAGCCATCATTTGATATCATGAAAAAGTAGGAAGAAGACAGTTGTTTCAAGTTCTTTAGCGGAGGCCAAGTATTGAGTTATGGCTCAGACACGTGTGAAATCATTTGGCATTCGGTCTACTCTTGCTAAGCTAGGTTTCTAGGAAAAGGAATTATTTCTATTATTTTGTGACAACTAATCTACTATCATGCTTGCCTCGGATTCAGTTCTTCATGAACGGACCTAGCATATAGAAATGAATATTTATTTTATTCGAGAAAAGTTTGAGCAGGAACTTTAACCCCTTATTTGTTTATTAATCCGAACAGACGGCGAACATATTTACCAAGTCAGTGGGACCTTCTTTGCTCCAGTCATCCATTGTAAGCTGGGCATTTTTTCTCCAAGCTTGAGAGTAGGAGTATTGGAATTAATATATATTAGGAAACTAGGGATTTATTGTACTATCTTTAATTTATTTCTTCCTTTTTGTGAATCTATTCTTTTAATATAAATAGATTGCCATTCCTCATAGGAGGTAAGCCAAAAATTCCAGAATTCTTTTAGCGTATGCTCTTAGGTAAAAGACAGAGAAGAATGAAAAACATATAAATGATAAAAAGACAGATTCAGAGATCTCTTGTTAAATATTAGGACTTCAATTGAGATCAAGTGGTTGAGTCCAGAAAGACCGATGCCCCAATGGCTTTGGTTGCATTCCCTCAATAAAGAGACTCAAGTTCAAGTCTCAACTTATCTTACCTAACCAAACTCAACTAATCTTTGTATCCCAGTCATTTGGGGTTGCCTTCTCCTCAACTTACCAATACAGAAAGATAAAAAACGAAGTGATTACATGTGGAGAACTGGAGCAGAATGTCCTTGGAGTCATTAGGTATCCTTCGGTGTTGGACATCTGCCATCACCAAGTCTTAAAAAAATTAAAAATTTGAACTTAAGCTACAAAGATGATTCTAGAAATGCAAAATCCCCCTGTACTCCTCCCTGCGGTTTGCTTTTTGGATGTGTGATGGGAGAAGGGTGACTTTTTGGGCACAAACCTTTATGGGGAGTATTTTTAGATCCCTTTAAAATGGCAGTGGATAGGGCTACTCTTGTGTTAGATTACTAGCGTGGAGATCATGGTTTAGGGGTGCGCACCTCATTGTTCAATAGATCATTGCTAGATTAGAAAATTGGCTAAGCGGTGGACTTGCCTAAAATCCTTTATAGTTTTGTTGCTCAGCCAAATTTGGAGGATTTTATGGTGTGGCTTGATGCTTCTAATGGTTTATTCTTAGTTGCACCCTTTTATGGGGACCTTATTAGCTTGGGTAATTGTAACTTTTCTTGAAAAGATATGAGACTGTGTGGTGTGTCGAAGTGGCATTTTTTGCATGGGCTGCATCTAGGGAAGCAATTCTCATTATTAACAACTTGACAAGAATGAACAAGGTTTTAATGGATTGGTGTCGCATGTGCAACGGGATAGGAGTATCAGTTGTGACGGCCCACTTTTTGGACATATTATTTAAAAGACTCTTTCTTTAATTACTTGTGAAAAAAGCATATATATATTTTTCTAAACATAAACTATCCATTTCACTTATAAGTAATTAACTCGATTTAAAAGAATAAGTCAAAGGAGGGAGACTTTAATATATCAAAAGAGAATTCCCAATATAACAAAAAGTGCATCAGAGTCGCGGAATTTAAAATATTACATTTCTAACTAATTCAGGAATTCTTCTGTGGTTTCTTCTCCTGCGCCGGGCAGAGTCCAGTGCTTCTCCTCCTCGGTTGGGATTGCCTTCTCGTACATTTCTTCACCTAGCATTTAAATGCCTACATGCTCAGAGGAACAACTATAACCCAACTAACCTACCTATAAAAACACCAATACCCAACAATATACACACACGAGATATACAAAGATATACACTTTTTAATGCAAGGGATCAACCCAACTTGCTATGTTGTCCATACTATCAAAGTTCTCGTTCTCAACTATACACTAATAGTTGCAAGGGTTCAACTTAAAACCACTATGTTTTCGTTGTTTACACTATCACATTCTCGTTCTTAACTATATATTAATAGTTTCAATGGTTCAACCTAAAATCTCTATGTTTTCGTTGTTCCCATTATTAAAAGTTTACGTTCTCAAATAATAGTTTTCCCTCGGTTCTCACGAGAACCCAAATCCGAAGGTTACTCAATGCCGCGTTAACTCTAACGGGCCTCACCACCACAGTATCATACGTTCCCATACGCTAATATTCCCATACACCTTGCCCCTGCACATCATCATTTCTGATTAGTAAACTCATACTTGTACACCCGTACTCGGCTAAGGTTCAGTAAACTCCTACTTGGCTAATAGCCATGATGTGCGGCTCACCGATTGGTAAATTCATACCTGTACACCCATACTCGGCTAAAATCCAGTAAACTCATACTTGGATCAAGATAAGGCACGGCTCAAGACGTTAATGGACCCTTTCTCATCTCCATATAACAACATAACCCTTCCTATGTCAAAATCCCAAGTTTGTTTGGAAGAATAAAGTTCGTTCGTTGTTCATTATTCGGTTCCCTATACCTATACTAGGTCTACTCATGCTTCCTTCACAATATTCTTAACTACTTCTAAACATGTTTTGAGTACCATAATTACATCAACAAGTTTAATTCATGACAAGATATAAACATAGCACAATCATTTATACACTTAAGCATCACTAATCAACTTATTTAAAAATTTAGCATTTTAAATTCTGTTTCTAAAATTCATTTACCATACTTATAGTCATTTGTTTACCATGAAATTTTATGGGGTGATAGATATACTTGTTAGGAATATTTCATATGAAGACAACTTAGCCAGAAGGTGTTTCTAAACAGGAGTAAAATTTCGTTGAAGAGAAGAGGTCCAAAAACCACACTGTTTGGTAAAATCGAGTTTTAGGAAAAACCTTCTGGTCAAATCACTCCAAATAAATTTTAGATGAAAGATAACTCAAAAATTTAGTTCTGGACATAAAGCTTGACCTTGGGATTTTTTTGAAATTTTCTAAAAATAGGTAAAGTGGACTATTTTTCTTCTCATTTGGCGTCAAAGCGTAAAAATTATGTTTTGGATACTTAGACTTCATTTTGGGTTCTACTACAAATCACACATGCTAAAAATAATCTCATGAAGTTCCAGTAAAAAAAGGTTTTGAAGAAGACACTTTTAAGTTCACCAAAAAAATTCGGGTATGAGAAGAAAGAGGGTCTTTTCTTAGTTTTTCTTTGGTCGACTTGTTTCTACTATTGTTTAACTTATTTTTCGGGTCCATATATGTTATTTAAAGTCTAAAACCAGTATATTTCAGAGGCTATAATATTCACTTATCATTCTTAATCAACCCATAGAAAGAAAACAAAACACAAAGCGTCATTTCATGCACGACCACAACGCTATCTCCTATTTGATTCCTTTTGAACCTTCTTGTTTCTAGTCTTATTTATAGCTACTATCATATTATTTGTTGTAGAGAGGGGTTAGAATAAAAGGTTAAAGTGAGTTGTAGGAGTTCCTACCTAAATGATCTTAATCAAGGATGAAGGACTTAAGCTTTAGCTAAACTTTTTTCCTTCCTTCTCTTCTTCTTCTTCTTGGAGACTCTCTCTCATAGTTCTAAATAGCAGCTGTTACGTAACGGATCGGCCGTTACGAATATTAGAAGCCCGTTCCCGTTACGTAGTAGAAAAACGGTCACGCAGAGAATCCTAGCGTAACTTCCGTTACTTCCATTATGTAACGGATAACGGTAGTGTATCGGTCTGTAACGGCCGTTACAGACGATACGGGACTCGACACACCGACAACTGAGAGAGAAATGAGAACTTACCTTTTTCTTTTTCGTTTGTCGTCTTCAATCTTTCTGCTTTCCCGAACTGCTTTTCTCTTCTGAACTTCTCCTTCATCTTGCTCTTCGAATCGTTGACTTCAGTTCTGATGTAGGGTTCCATTCCAAGCTTCCAGCGTCAATTTGAGTTGTCAATCGTGCCGTTGGAGTTCGATTGGAGTTTGATTTGTGATTTCAGTGTTGCCGAGGTTCGATTTGGGATTCGAGTGGTGTTTGCATGCTCGATTTGGGATTTTCGGTGATTTCGGAGAGCTTCGTGCGTGTTCGAAGCTTGCGTGCTATGTTCGAATCGAAGCTTGCGTGCTGAATAAGGCGTGGGAAGCTGCAGAAGTTGCTTCGGTTGTGGGCTGTTTGGCTTCGTGGTGTTTGGCGAGCCAGTTCCTCATTGCTTTTTTTTAATTTGTAAGTATTTTTATTTTTTGAATTGGTATTTAAATTTTTATTATAATATTTATTTATATTTATATTTTATTTTTTAA
>JAUMHN010007143.1:0-10221 GCA_032360265.1 Heliamphora ciliata | reverse complement strand
AGATGCTGATGAATGAAGAAGAAAGGTATGTCAACCCGCGGGCCGTAATAATGATGAGGAAAATGTCCTTTTTCCCGAGCATGGAATATGGGTGTAAACAGCACGGTATCCCGGAACCCATTCAGGTATTGCCGACTTCCCACCGTTTTGGTCTTGGGTATAAGCCAACGGAAGGAGATTTGGAAGGGCCTAAGAAGGGATAGAAGGTCAATTACACCGGAACGCTTAATGGTTACTTCGTCAGGGAAGGGGAAGATTTCCCGTATTGTGGCTTTCCAAAGCCGTGGATTAACGAAGAAACCAATCAAAAGCTTCTAGGGTTGGAGATCTTTTTTAGCCACCAGCTGTCTGACACGGAAGAGGAAGAAACAGTGGAAGGAGAGAAGGAAGAAAATAAGGTTCAAGATTGGGCCGACAAACTCGACGGTATCGACCTGGGAGTGTTGTTCAATGAGAAGATGGCTCAACTACATATAACTGAATCGAAGTGCTTCATGATGGGCTTCAGCTCACTAGCAGATTGCACCAAGCTCATCGTCGACGCGGCTGCAAAAGAAGTGAAAAACTGGACCCTCGAGTCTTGTAACACGCAGCTTGTCTATCCTGAGTCCAAGTTTGAGTCAGAATCTGTAATCGAGGGAACATCTATTGGTGCTCCCTTATCTGCTTTTACCGTCGAGTTTGCAATCCCCTCTGTTTTTAATGAAATGAACAAGATTTTCGGTTACTCTGCTTTATTTGATTTATTTCATATGCTTTTTGTCGATTTTAAATTCGACGGGAATATTTCCGATGAAATAAAACTTTTAATAAAAAGAAAAGAAGAAATGCGTGCCCAACCAATAATTGAAGAGACTTTGTCAATAAATCTGGGTAATGAAACTAACCCGTAAAATATTCAAAATTGGTTCTTCTTTATCCATAGTTGAACAAAAATAGTTAATAACTTTATTAAAAGAATTCAATGATGTATTTGCGTGGTCTTACGAAGATATGCCTGGAATTAATCCTGACATTGTCCAACACCATATCCCTTGATCCTAAACCGGTTAAAACAAAATTAAGACAGATCCAGTCAGAATGGGCTTTAAACATCAAAGAAGAAGTTGCCAAACAGATCAACGCTGGATTTTTTCTGGTAACCAAGTATCCAAAATGGGTAGCTTAACATTGTACCGATTTTAAAGAAGGACGGTCGTATCTGAGTTTGCGTGAATTTTTGGGACCTCAACAAGGCTAGCTTGAAAAATGACTTTCCACTGCCGCACATCGACGGCTTAGTAGACAGTATAGCGGAACATGCTTTGTTATCATTCATGGATGGCTTCTCCGGATATAATCAGATTTTGATGGATCCCGAAGACAGAGAAAAGACGACATTCACCACGCCTTGGGGCACCTATTGTTATTGTGTGATGCCATTCGGTCTAAAGAATGCAAGGGCAACCTATCAAAGGGCTGCCACCACCTTACTGCATGACATGATACATAAGAAGGTCGAAGTGTACGTGGACGATATGATAGTAAAGTCTAAGGACCGGGATGGCCACATCACAACATTGCAAAAATTCTTCGAGAGGATTCAAAAGTACAAGATGCGGCTCAACCCGCAGAAGTGTACATTTAGAGTCACTGCCGAAAAAATGCTTGGATTCATGATCACTCAACGGGGTATCAAGGTGGATCCTTCGAAAATCAAAGCAATCTTGGAAATTCCTCCTCCAAGGACTGAACGAGAAGTCAGGGGCTTTCTGGGTAAAATACAGTTTATCAGTCGATTCATTGCAAAACTGATAACTACATGTGAGCTGTTCTTCCGTTTGCTGAAGAAAGGAGTCTAGTTCAAATGGGATAAAAAATGCCAAGATGCCTTTGATGTCGTACGATAGTACCTGCAAAATCCACCTGTTCTAGCTCCTTCCGAGCCTGACAGGCCACTAATCCTCTATTTGTCAGTAACTGATTCAGCAATGGGATGTATGCTAGCGCAAGAAGGTGAAACTAGAATTGAAAAGGCCGTCTAGTATTTAAGCAAGAAGATGACAGGATCAGAGATACGGTACACACCATTGGAGAAGACATGTTGAGCCTTGGTTTGGGCTTCCCGAAAACTGAGGCACTACATGTTGTCTTTCACAGTGAGCATTATCTCTCAGATGGACCCGTTGAAGTATCTGTTCAAAAAGTCGGCACTGAAAGGAAGGCTAGCCCGATGGTTGCTATTATTATCTGATTTTGATCTCCAATATGTCACCCGAAAGTCAGTCAAGGGCAGAGCAGTGGCAAAATTTCTGGCCGATCAATCAGTGGAGGGAGGAGAAGACATAGAGTTCCAATTTCCCGATGAACAGCTGATGAAGGTCGGGGATGACAAGTGGACTCTATATTTCAATGGCGCATCCAATCAATATGGCTATGGAATAGGAGTTCTCCTTGTCACTCCTGACGAATCGCACGTCCCCTTGTCATTAAAGCTCAATTTTGAAGTCACCAACAATCAGGCTGAATATGAGGCATGTTTAGTTGGATTGGAGACAGCCTTGGAATTAGGGGCAAGGAAGCTGGAAGTCATCGGAGATTTAGCACTGGTGGTTTCACAAGCACGAGGAGAATGGAAGGTCAGGGACTTAACCTTGATTCTCTACCATCAGGAGCTAGAGAAGCTAATACCGTATTTTGAATCAGTGATCTTCACCCATGTACCAAGACTGTAGAACAAGTTCGCTGATGCACTGGCCACCCTAGCATCCATGATTAACATACCACCCGGAGTCCAGATGAGGCCTTTGATAATTGAACAGAAAAGAAAGCCAGCATATGAGATGACAACTGCCATTGAAGAAAGCACTAATGATCTCCCATGGTATTTTGACATTAAGAATTTCGTGGAGAAAGGAGAATACCCCAAGTTTGCCAGCAAAATGGATAATTTGTCATTTGCGGTGGTAGACTATATAAACGAGGACATTCTGGGGTCAATAAGCTATGTGTCAACACTGAAGAAGGCCAGAAACTGATGAAAGAAATACACGCAGGAGTCTGTGGTCCACACATGTGTGGAAATATGTTAGCCAATAAAATCCTACGACAAGGATACTTTTGGATGAAAATGGAGAGAGATTGCATACAGTTTGTGCGAAGGTGTCATAAGTGTCAGATTCACTCAAACCTCATGCACGTCCCCCCCATCTTAACTGTACAACTTGACGTCACCATGGCCGTTCTCAATATGGGGCATCGACGTGATTGGCAAAGTAACACCGAAGGCATCCAATGGACATGAGTTTATTTTAGTGGCCATTGATTATTTAACTAAGTGGGTAGAAGAAGCCTCCTACTCGGTGTTGAAAGCCTCCCATGTTACTAAGTTTATCAAGCAAAACATTCTCTGCGGGTACGGAGTCCCACATGAGGTTATCTCAGACAATGGTTCACATTTCTAAGGGGAGGTCCTGGATCTTTTCAAAGAATACCGAATAGTGGCTCAAATCTTCACCGTATCGGCCGCAGACCAATGGAGCAATCGAGGCAGCAAAGAAGAACATCAAGAAAATCCTGTAAAAGATGATCAATTCACATAAGGATTGGCCGGAACATCTACCATTTTCACTCCGGGGATACCAAACGTCGATTAGAACCTCAACTGAAGCTACGCCATACTCTTTAGTGTATGGGATAGAAGCCGTGCTTCCCGTCGATGTAGAAATCCCTTCACTAAGAGTAGTGGCCGAGGCCAATATCTCAGAAGCAGAATGACAGAGGAATCAGATGGAAGAGCTGCTCTTGTTTGATGAAAGAAGATTACAGGCTCTGTTCCATGTACAAGGTTACCAGAGGAGGATAGCTTGAGCGTTCAATAAGAAGGTTAAGACCCGAGATCTTAGAGAAGGAGATCTGGTTCTTAAGAAAATTAGAGCTCCTATCTTCGACCCGAGGGGCAAGTTCATGCCAAACTGGTCCGGATCATTTCTAATCAAAACCATCATGACTGGTGGTGTAATTATTATTATGGACTTGGATGGCAATGTGTTCTCCACTCTAGTTAACCTCGATCAACTCAAAAAATACTATCCTTGAGATAAAAATAAAGATGAAATAAAGAGCTCGCTGAGTTAAAAATTGAAAAAGCAACTCAGGCAAAAGTTAGAGCAGCCCGCAAGGCCAAAAACCCGAAAGGGCGACCTTGGCAAAAGTTAGGGCACTACAAAAGAAAAGCGTTAATACCTGAGTGAAAACCAAGCTTGAATTACGTTATAGCTTGATTCCATCTTTCTGGGATATGTAGGCAGCTTCTTTTAAGAAGTTCGGCCACATTCTTCATTTTTAACCATCTTGGTAAGACCAATGCAAATTAATTTTTGGATTTTGATAACAAAGTCATTCAAACTTTGGATAAAGTTGAACCATCTTAAACAAAAAGTGGGAGTTTTTATTACTTTAATTGGAGCTACAAAGTTTTGAAATAAAAGGAGGGCACGCAAGTCCCAAATTCTACAAACAAAAAGGAAAGCTATGAAATTTTCAAAATAAAGCAGAAATTCTCAAATTCTTCTCCTCTTCGCTGCTTGTTTCCCCTCTTCTCTATCCTTCTTCTCTCGATCCTATAGCAGCCATGTCTTGTACTCATCAGGGAGCTCAGGGCACTGCAGCTCCTACATCTCCATCAATGAGCGGGATGGCCAGGCCTCCTGATACAGTGTCAGAAGCGAGGCCCGTAGTACAGATGAAAACAAACGGCCTCAGATGTTGCGAGGGATGATCTGACTGCGATCGAACTGCCTCATAATCCAACGGGGGTAATAGAAGGATGTCTGACGAATGCTAACCAACAAAACACCTGAATGATCCATAGTGGTCAGAGTCATAGTCGAAATCCGCCACCAAGGGCACTGCCAAGTAATATCTGGGCCAGTTAGAGAGGAAAGGTACCGTCGCCAGGCTACTTCGGTGTCACAAATCTGATAACAGGGGCGGTAGAGGAAAGCTGCAGCACTATGTCTATCAGTGGGTGGTTTTTGCGCAAGATTTATCTTCTCCATTAGCCAGATCTGCAGCAAAGGTTAGAATAGTGAGAGAAAAGCTTTGCAGTATAATAGAAAGCTTGATGCAAAGAAAGATGTTGAGCTTACCTGAAGAAGTAAAGGGCTACTAGCAAAAATAGTGGTCTCACCATGATGAACAGCACCTAATCCCAGCAGTATCTCGACTAAGACGAGTGGCACGAAATCCCTCCCCATCCACATCTGACTAGAAATGTCAACCAAGGCACAGCTAACTTGCCCGTCAGAAGGAATGAGCAGATACTGAGCAAGAAGGCAGAAGCAAAGTGCATACCGTCACCGTAGCTGAGAACCAAAGTCACTAAGGTTACCGATGGGACAAAACCTATCAATGATCCAGGGAATGTCGACGCAGTCATCTTGTGTCAAGAGGGAGACCTCCATCCTAGATAGACCACAAAGCTGTATCACCTACTATCGAAATGAGAGAAAAAAAGTCGGAACCACGACAGCACTCCATGGGGTTAAGTCCAAAATGGCAACAAATTCCTCTACAGTGGGGCAAAGTTCTTCAAGGCCAAACCAAAAGACATGAGACTGTGGATCCCACAATTGAGTAGCAGCTGACAATAAAGGACTATTAATCTCCACGGTCCTCAATGAGAAAAGGGCATTCAAGCCAAACGGGACAAAATTCAAACGGTTAATGTGGATAAATACTTCAATCCATAGAGAAAGAGGAGAAGCCATCTGAGTCGGAGTAACAGCAAATGAAGCCTCCAGGCTATATTTATAAAGCTGAAAAAGGCAAAAAATCAAAATTTTTACCAAAAGTACAATCAATATGGTGACCGCTACCTTAGAGTAGGCGACTGCCAACTCCAAAAAGCACAGTACAGTGACATAAGCTCTTTGACCAAGCGACCACTAGGTTTAAAAGGGCAACTGCTATGTCAGTCTCCTTGAAAGTGGCAACCACCATGTTGTATTAGGGCGACTGCTATGTTTGAACACTGTATGTGTTTGCAGTCTGTGTGAATTGTGATAGTTGAACTATGCATCCATGGTAGTTTGAACAGTAAGAGAATCATACAAATAGACGAATATAAGGCAATAAATGGCGCAAAGGCCCAAAATGTATCAAAATAAAAGCTGGGGGACCTGGGCCCAACAAACAGTAAAACTAAGGCACGCAAGCCCATGGATCAGGTAAATGTATGTAAAATATGGGCACGTAGGCCCATCAAAATAAATGTATCTGATTGGGGGAGGAGAAAGCTCTCTCTCTCATTAATGCCTGGGGCAGACCCAGCGGGAGGAAGGACTGGCCTTGTCTGAGCTCTCGTCTTCAAAGAGCCTCTCAATATAGTCATCCCCGTCACTGCCAGAAGAAGAGGATATGGCTATAGAACGGCTCCTAGTAGAAGAGACAGATCCTCGGGAGCGAGCTCTGGAGGAGGCAGCACGAGAACCATGACCTTGGGCTGGGCCTGGAGCAGGAGAAGGAGCAGTAACCCGTGGCGGTACTATGTCGGTAGCTAGTACCGGAGGCTGTTAGAAGAAAACCAGAATCAGAACAGAGTACAAAAAAGTGCAGGAATTTTAGAAAGATCCATGAGAATACTTACTATGACTGCATGAGTGAAAGCGATGCCAGCTGCTCGTACGGTGCCGTCAAGCTGACGAATCAGTGCCCTTTGACCCGCAAGTATCAGTAGCAGACGGTCCACCCATGCTTGATTAAACTATAGAAGGAAAAGGAAAAGACAGTTAGACAAATAAAGCAGAAAATAAAAAAATAAAAGGGGGGAGTAAGGATAAGGAAATACCTGGCCAATCTCTGCTCTGAACTCAGAAACTGGCGGGACTGAAACAAGAAGGGAGAAGGGGAAGCCATAAGCCACAATCTGGTTCTCCCATGGAGTTTTCGGGCCTTTCACTCCAGCAGCAGCAACAGCTCCAGCACCAACATCCGCAGCCTCTGGTGCCTGTCCTCGCCTCCTACCACCTGGGATAATTAGGCCGGGTCCTAATAAACCAAGTAGATGGGCCTCGGCTCAGGCAGTGTAATCTCCCTCCGCCACCAGCAGCTCAGTAGCGAGAGTCCCCACCAGCTTGAGGAGAAGATCGACCCGACTCAGCTGCTCAGTCCGGTACATATAGGTCGGAGGAACCACTGGGATCCAGAAGTGATCCAGGCCGAGTGACTGGCAAACCAGTCACTCTCCTAGATAGTACTCCCGTCCAAATGGACCCTCCAGCAGGATCCGCCTGGGAGTGATATCCACCTGGGAGTGATATCTTGATCCTCTACTCCTTGCAAGACGTCCCAGTAAACCTGTAGAGTATAGTGAACAGTACAATATACAGTAATCAATCAAGACAGTGCAGTGAACGGTACGGTGAACAGTGTAAAGAACCGTGCAGTGAACAGTGTAGTGAATAGCACAGTGAACAGTATAGTGAACAATACAGTGAACAGTGCAGTAGGCAGTATAATGAAGAAAGCAGTGTACAGAATAAAGATACCTGGGCGGGAGTCAGCCGGTCCAGCGAAACCTGAAATCAATCGATGTCCTTCCCCCCAACCTTGTTGCCCTTCAGCCCTCGGGACCATTGGGCTGCTCGGGGAATGACCAGAGGGTCTGCCGCAGTGTTCGCCGGGACATGAAGCCCGAGAAACTCGTAGGTCCACAACTGCAAAGAAGAAGATGTCAGTAGGCAGATGGTAACAGATAACAAAAATAAATAAAGAACTGCAAAAGCTAAATCAAACCTCCTAGACCCGCCAGTATCCCCCAATGCTGAGCTCCTGAGGGATCCGAGTGAGAGTCCTCATGAAGCTGTAGAGTGTAGCCAGGGCAGCGCCTCCCCAGTCGTTTGAAGCTAACCGATCTAGACGAGCCAAGCTGCCCAAGTAATGCAAATGAACGGTATTCTCCTTGTTCGAAAACAAGGAGGTACCAAACATATACATCAAGAAGCCTCGGGCGACCCACTCGTAGTGGCGAGGCTCGGTGCACTGGAAGTGTCGGAAGCGGTCAGAGAACCGAGTGTATCTAACTTGATCCCGGTCCATCAGCGCGGGGATAGCCCCGAGAAAATACAGCAGTGCGTCGGACGACTGAGCTATGGATGGATCAAATGGAATAGGGGCACAGCCCACTTAGATGCCTGTGATGAGTGCGAAGTCCAGAGGCATAAGAGTAGCCTCGAAGGTGGCGAAATGAAAAGTGTTAGTGGTATCCCACCACCGCTCGGCCAGGGCCATCAGCCATAACAGATCGTTGCTCGTCGTACCCAACAAGGGTATGAAGCGAGCAAAGCCGAAGGCATCGATGTAAGCCCGACTTGGAGCAGAAAGGGCATCATACCACTCCAACACCTCCCCGGAGGCTGAACCTCCGAAGCTTCAGACATAGTGACCAACCTGTAAAGAGAAGACAGATAGAGAATATATAAAGAACAAGATTAAGCAAGCAAAGTGTAGAAAAATATCTAAAGGCATAACTCTAGATTCGCGTGTAAGTGACGACCCTTCAATTTATTCCAAACCCTAGGAAACTAGGCACCCTAACTCTAGGTTCGTGTATAAGTGACGACCTTTCGATTTCTTTCAAGCTCTAAGAAAGTAGGCACCCTAACTCTAGGTTCGTAGGCACCCTAACTCTAGGTTTGTGTGTAAGTGACGACCCTTCGGTTTCTTTCAAGCCCTAGGAAACTAAGCACCCTAACTCTAGGTTCGTGTGTAAGTGATGATCCTTTGGTTTCTCTCGAGCCCTAGAAAACTAGGCACCCTAACCCTAGATTCATGATTTCTCCACATCCTAGTAATCCTAGGCCTCTATTATTTTGTGTCAACCATTCTTTCCAAAAAATAAGAAATCTTTGTGTTTCGCCCATTTCACCGTGACCGTTTTAGGATTAATTTGACCCAATCTTCTAAAATTTTTTTTTATAAAAATATAATAAATAAAATAATAATAATAAAATAAAATAAAATAAAATAATAAGAAAAGAAATATATATATATATATATATATATAATAAATTTGCCCCAAATTTTAGGATTTCTGACAAAATTCCCTCTAAAATTCTAGAATTTTTCATAATTAGCCCCAAAAACAATAACAAAAATCTCCCCCTTAATTTTCTTATGTTCTTCTTAGAAATAAATAAAAATTCAAGCTTTCTATTTTTAAAATAATTGCCCGTTTATTGTTTGTTCAATCCTAAGTGTCCCTACTGTTTTAAACTCCATCGCTTGGGTACCTAAGCTAAGTTCAAATTCCAACCATCAATCGCACCATCATCAACAATCATCATCATCATTCATCAAACACATCAAGATAAATCATCATTCATCATCATACTCAGATCACATCATCATATGGGGGATCCTAGGCATGCGTCTACGTTTGAGATATACTATGCCCTAGTACTAAAATAGTAAGAACATGGTACATACCGATGGACACCAGCGAGACATATGATGGTCAGGCTCCCAGAGCAGAACGTCAGCAGCAACCGCGTTAGTAGGAGGTTCGTAGCGTCTCATCCCACGAGGAACCACGCGGTGAGGTAGTGGAGTGTATGTAAACGGGTCGAATGGTGCCAGATAACCCTTTCCAGCATCAGGATCCAAGAAATTGGCCACCGCGGCCTCAACAGCAGCATTTGCAGCCGCTTGCGCCACAGCAGTTGCTCGTGCCTACTCAACAACACGGCGGGAGGCACGCTCCGCCTCGAGCACCAGAGCATCCATCGCAACAGCGAGCTGCGTAGGAGTAACTCCGCAGGCAGGAAGGACGCCCATAGAAGAGCTATCAGCAGCAGAGGGGCCTTGTCACTCCCCCAAGTTGTCATCCCCATGGCCTTGGCCCGCCATGAAGAAGAACGGGATCACAAATAACAGAGTAAACATCGTGAAGCAAGAAAGGAGCAATGGATAGGAAATAAGGGAAAGATAAAGAGAGTTTAGAGAAAAGTCGAGAGAGAGCAAGAAGTTGGAGAGAGAGTGAAGTATGTGAAAATGAACCAGATCCGCGCGCCTGAGGGGTTGAATACGCACTTGGAGTTGGCCATGTGTCAGTTTGCCTTTATGACGATTCAAGGTTTAAGGGACTGTTTGGGGGTTTTATTATTTTACTTATTTTTACATGATTAGTGTCCTTTTGAGTGTTTTAACTTCATAAAACCTTTAAGTATTTTTGCATGTGTG
>JAUMHN010007132.1:0-10222 GCA_032360265.1 Heliamphora ciliata | reverse complement strand
AACCAATTACCATGAACCACAATCGTCATGGATATGGACTGGGGTACAAGCCAAAAGGGGAAGAACCGAGTATGGAAAAGTACGGACCAACGTTGAATGGACGTTTCATCAAGGAAGGGGATAACTTCCCCTACTGTGGGTTTCTTGAGCCGTGGATAGAGGATAAGGACTAAACAGAAGTTGCGGGGGCTGAAAATCTTTTTTGGCCACCAGTTGCCTGACAACGAAGAAGAAACAGAAATATGGCAGATGCGATTCACTGAGAAAGTGCCAACATACTAGGTTGTTCAGTGCGAAGGGGGAGATTTGGGTTCCTTCTTCGATGAAAAGATGGTCTGAGTGCGTATAGATAACAAATAAGACGAGGCTACGCTGATGATGGATGCTGATAAGCCCACAAATTACACTACGCTCATAATAGATGTTGTTAAAATACACAAGAGTCAATCCCTTGAGTCTTTTCATATGCATTATGTAGAAAGTAAGTTGGAGTCTGAGTCCGATGAGTCTGTTTTAATCAAGTCTATAATGGTTCCTATGATAGCAAGTCTGCCGGGAATGCATCTGTTGGCATCTCGAGTCCTTTCCACTTCAAGTTTAAAATTGTAGTCCCTGTTGAAATCAATGAAATGATTTTGGATTTTGCTTACTTTGTTGTATCTTAAATATCTTGTTTGGATTTTGAAAATTTTAATAAATTCAATAAAGATATCTCTAAAGAATTAAAACTTTTAGATGAAAAAGAAGAGGAAATGCGAGCTAAACCTGTAATGAAAGAAACTGTTTTAATAAATCTTAATAATGAAAGGGATTCGCAGATAGTTCAGGTTGGTTCTGCACTCTCTTCGGAAGAACGTGAGCAGTTAACCCTTTTATTAAAAGAATTTTAAGATGTTTTCGCATGGTCCTACGAAGATATGTCTGGAATTAACCCTGATATCGTATAACACCAAATCCTTCTCTATCCCGAGGCGAAGCATGTGAAGCAGAAACTCAGGAGGACGTAAGGAGCTTTCTAGGGAAAATTCAATTTATTAGTTGATCTATAGCTAAACTGACCACGACCTGTGAACCCATGTTCTGACTCTTGAAGAAAGGGACTAATTTTTTATGGGATCAACAGTGTCAGGACGCTTTCGATGCTATATGACAGTACATGCAAGACCCTCTAATCTTGTCACCACCAGAACCCGGTAATCCTTTGATATTGTATTTGTCTGTGACTGATTCAGCAATGGGATGTGTGCTTGCTCAAGAAGATAAAGCCAAGAGCTGCCTACTACCTAAGCAAAATATAACCGAATGTGAACGTCGGTATACGCCTTTGGAAAAGACTTGATGTGCGATAGTTTAGGCATCCAAAAAATTACGCCATTACATGCTAGCATACTGAGTTGTTCTAATCTTAATGATAGACTCGCTTAAGTACCTCTTCAAGAAGCCAGCATTGACAGGAAAGTTGGCGTGTTGGTTGCTCATGTTGGTTGAATTCGACTTGTAGTAGGTCACAAAGAAATTCGTGAAAGGGAGAGCCGTCATAGAATTTCTGGCCAACCATCCTATTGAAGAAGATGAAGAACCAGAGTTTGAGTTTCTCGATGTGCAAGTGATGAAAATTAAGAAGGATCTTTGGACCCTCTATTTCGATGGAGCCTCGAACCAGTACGGGTACGGGATAGGGATACTCTTCATCATCCTCGATGATTCCCATATCCTTTTGGGTTTTAAGTTGAGTTTTGAGATCACTAACAATCAGGTCAAGTAAGAAGCTAGCTTAGCTGGATTGGAAGCCCCCTTGGAACTAGGGGCAAAAAAGTTAGAAGTTATAGGAGACTCAGCTTTGATCGTCTCCCAAGCAAAAGGAGAGTGAAGGGTTAAAGAAGAAAAATTGATCCAGTATTATCGAGAACTCGACCTGATGATCCCCTATTTTGAGATCGTAGTGTTCACCATGTCCCAAGACTACAGAACAAGTTCGTTGATGGCTTGGCCACTTTGGCGTCAATGATAGATATACCATCTGGGGTAAGGATGAGGCCTTTGAAAATTCAACATATGGATACACATGCAATCAGCAACATCATCGCTACCCAAGAAGCCAATGGCGGGCTACCATGGTATCACGAGATTTGGAATTTTATTAAGAAGGGAGAGTATCCCAACCAAGCTAGCAAAAAGGATCAAAGAGCAATTCGGAGGCTTGCTGCACTATTTGTAATCTGTGGAGGAAGACTATACAAGAGAGGAAATCTAGGGGTCAATAAGCTTTATGTTAACATAGAAAAGGGACACGAATTGATGAGAGAAGTTCACAGAGGAGTTTGTGGACCTCACATGAGTGGGATGATGATAAAGATCCTACGCTAAGGATACTTTTGGACGACGATGGAAATGGACTGTCACTAGTTCGTCCGGAGATGTCGAAAATGCTAAATCCACGCCAACCTCAACCACGGCCGTTTTCAGTTTGGGGAATTGACATGAAGGGGAAAGTTACACACAAGGCATCAAATGGACACGAACTTATCCTCGTAGCAATCGATCACTTCACAAAGCGGGTTGAATTTGCCTATTACTGAAGGCCTCCCAAGTAGCCAGGTTCATCAAGGAAAATCTTATATGTCAGTACGGAGTTCCGCAGGAGATAGTTTTTGACAATGGTTCTCACTTTTAAGGAGAAGTTTTAGACCTCTTAGAGGAATATTGGATTGTCAGCCATAAGTCTTTACCATACAAACCACAAACCAATGGATCTGTGGAAGACGCCAACAAAAACATAAAGAAAGATTTTACAGAAAATAATAGAGGGAAGCAAGGATTGGCTGAAAAAGTTGCCATTTACGCTTTGGGAATACCGATTTAGAACTTCTACTGGAGCAACGCCCTACGCTTTGGTCTATGAATTGGAAGCATTTCTACCTATAGAATTAGAGATCCCATCCCTAAGAATAATGGCCGAAAGTAATATTCCCGAGTTCGAATGACATCCAGATAGGCTTAATGAGTTGCTTTTGTTTGATAAAAGGAGACTCAAAATGCTGTTTCACATCCATGGGTACCAGAGAAGAATAGATCGAGCATTTAACAAGAAGATTAAGTCTCGGAATATGAAAGAAGGTGATTTGGTTCTCAAAGAAATCAAAGCCCCGATCTTCTACCCAAGGGGAAAGTTCAAACGTAGTTGGGCCAGGCCTTTTCTTATCAAAACCCTGATGTCAGAAAGAGCCGCTATTCTTATGGATCTAGACGAGAATGTCTTTTTTACGCAAACCAACTCGGATCAGCTTAAAAGGTTTTATCCCTGAGAGAAAAATAGAAATAAAGAGAAAAACTCGCTGGGTTAAAAATCGTAATGGCGGCCCAGGCAAAAGTTAAAGCAGCCCGCATGGTCGAAAACCCGAAAAGGAGACCTTGGAAAAAGTTAGGGCAATGAAAAGGAGAGTGTTAATACCCAAGTGTAACCCACGCCTGGAACTACGTGATGGCCTGATTCCTTTCTTCGAGATATGTAGGCAGCTTCTTTCAGAAGTTCGGCCCAATCCTTTGTTCAAAGCCATCATTTGTAATCATGTCTTGAATGGTTGATCAATGCAAGAGCTTACTTTAAGTTTTTCTAATAAATTGGTTATACTGCAAAAACGAAAATCTAAGAAATAGTTTCAGAAATCATCACAAACTAGAAGCGGACAAACATTCATTAAAAAGATTTATTGATCCAGTTGGTTCTTAAAACAAGAGAGGCTCCCAAGTCCTCATCCTAAAAAGCTAAAAAAAGAAGGAAAGAGAGAAGAGAAAGCAAACAAAATATTGAGGTACAACGAAGCAAAGTCAAGTCCTTCTTCTCTTTGCGTCTCCTCTCTGCCTTGCACTACGCTCTAATTTTGTCCCATGCCAAGTGTCATGCCCTAAACTCCAGGTCACGTGAAAAGCCCAAAGCCAAGCATACACAACACCCCACCCGATGTTCACTCTCAGATATAATCATACATGCATTAGATATAACTGCTAAATGACATACAATACATACGGTTCCAGCACCGATAACATGTAATAACAATATATGGTCCAAAAAGATGTAAAAAGGAAGACTACAGATCCTTCACCCTCTCCAGTTCCACCGAATCAACCTGCGTGACCGGTACCTGAAAAATATTTCAAATTCCACACCGTGAGCCAAAGCTCAACAGAAACCATACAAATATGAAATGTAAGCTAAACATGCTAGGAAAACACTGTGCAGTTTTTGACTCACAAGAACCCTGAAAATGATTTGAAAACAGTTTTATATCACGGCTAACACGAGCCTTGAAAATGGTTCAAAAACATACAATGCTTTATATGAAATCCATGTACCTTCTCGGGCTTTCATCAAGGGCCCGCAGCCTTAAATTATGCACCTTCTCGGACTTTCACTGAGGGACCTCAACCCCAGCTAATGCACCTTCTCGGACTTTCACCGAGGGACCTCAACCCTAGCTAATTCACTGTTAACCAGAGTTAACATTCACATAACCGCATCTCCATTGCTCATATTCTAAACACTTATGCATAAAAAAAACCAGAGTTCTAGATACACCAAGCTCACATATCCGTCCTACGAGATGCATAAATAAAACTAGAATTTTAAATGCACGAAATCACGTATAAGCTTCACATAACGACGCCACCCGTCACATAACCCGACACAACAACATATGCCATAAAACCCATCATCCACCCACATGCCACGCAAGCAACAACCTATAAAACCAAACCTAGCCCAACGGCCAACTCCAAACCTACCACAACACGATTTTAACAAAACCCCATCTTTTTCCAAAACTCCCTTTTTAGAAAAAGAACTTCAGACCCAACACGTCCCGCACCCAACCATGCACAAACATGTCGTCTCCCAAACCACATCGTCCCCGAGGATCGACAAAAAAATAAACAAACCACCATGGCCGCACCACGACCAACTAAAACAACAAACTACCAACACCCCTCTTTATGAATTCAGTCAACAGAATCCCATAATCTAACCCACTGAAATACCACTAGAGGAAAGCCAATCAAAACTCATAACTCAATCGACCGAAATGCCACAACACGACCACCCAAACAACAAAACGCCCACACAGGACATCAGTCGATTGGACCACCACCAAGTCGATTAAAAAAGGCCACTGGAATTTCGCAAAATTTTCCCAAAACACAGGTCAATCGACTGACTTCCCAGTCCAGTCGACTGAACTCCTTCACTATTGATTTAGTCGACTGAACCACCCAATTCAGTTGAATGACCCATGGTGAAAACAGACTCCAAGCTACGGAAACCACCATCTCAAGCCCAAATCGAAGCCTCCAAACTACCTTTCAACACCCTCAAACATACCCAAGCCCACAACTACCACAAAACCTCGAAAGAAAAACTCAAAACCAAATTCCATCCAACCAAAATCAACTAAAAATGGTTTTGAACCAAAACCTAACTTTTGAAACTAAAAAAATTGATTTTTCATTCATTTTTAACCGGTAAAAACACACACGATTACATATAGCACCCTTATAAGATATGAGAGTCTAAGATCCTACCTCGGTGAGTTAAGAACTCGATGTCTCAAACCACGTGCAATAACAAATTTCGTCGAAATGAAATTCTGTCTGGATAAACGCGTAGCCCCCGATGCCGATAGCAAGGATTAGTAGTTGGATCGTCAAAAACCAAATCTCGGGCCCCTAAAAAGTTAGAGAGAAGGCAGAGCACTCGTCTGGAAAAAAGAAACTTAGTTAGGAGGTTATGAAAATATCTTTTTCAAAATATTTAAGGATAGATATTATAGGCTCGCAAAAATATATTCTTCTTTTTTTTTGAAAGTCGCACCACAACGCCCAACGGCCCCGATAACCAACTCAGCATGCATATCTAAGCCCAATCATGCACAAAAACATATATAAACATGCTATCACGAAAACGAATAACAACACGTCGAAACCTCGCAAAAATTAAAGCAGGTCAGGGTCTGACACCAAGCCTTGTAATCCCCAGAAAGCCTGCTATCAAATTCACTATCAACCAAAATCCTCAGTTGAGAAGGCCAAACCCGCTAGTACTAACCCAAGAAAGAGACTCGATGTGCATAACTATATAAATGACTCACAACAGTGTCAGGTCTGATCTGAGTATTACCAAATTGACGAAGAATACGATATGTATGAGAGAAAGTGGCCAGCTTCAAGTTGACCAGCAAAACCCTCAGGTGACCCACAGTGACAATAGTCATGAGAGTTATCTTTAGCTAAGGACATAGCTAGGAAATGTCCTCCCTAGTTTTAGTGGAACAGAGGCAGTAAGCTCAACAATGGATGAATAACTTCATGCTGTAGTTATCGGACGTGGGTTTCTCCAGCAGATTCACCTTCTCCATCAGCCAAACCTAAGAGAACAAAGAAAAAGGAAAGCTGAGTGGGAAAATAGAGAGAAAAATAGAAAAATGAGAGCTGAGCAGGAAAAAAGAGAGAAATATAGAAAAGGGAGAGATGAGAGACTATCTGGAGCATAAGAGCACTACCTACGAAATAAGGGGCACCCTCGATATGGACTGCATCAAGACGGAAGAGCGTCTCGGCAAGGGCTAATAGGATAGGGTCCCGACCCTCATGGATCTGATGAGCCACATCCACCAAAGAAGAGCTAATCTGCCCATCAGAAGGACCTAAGAGGAAGCGAGCTAGAAGACAGATGCAAAGGGCATAGCGACGCAGAAGTTGGAAAGAAAAGTCGCCAAGAGACCCCCAAGACCCGAGGCGGTCTATGATCTTAGCCACATCAAGAACTCCATAAGTGATGCCTCACGCTCGGGGTTTCCACAAAGCTGCATCAAGCGGTCCTTGGGACTCCAAAATGGAGTATGAACTATGACTCCGTCCCAAGACGAGATCTCGAGAATAGCAAAAAAGGTCTTCTACTGTCGGGCACAACTCCTCATATTCGAAATGAAACACGTGCACGTCGAGAACCCAAAGCTGGATAGCCCCTCTCAGAAGAGGCCAGTTAATTCTCATGTTCTTCAAAGAGTATAGCACATCCAGACCAAAGTTGATGAAGTTCTTACGCTCAACCGAGGAGAACTCGCCCATCCACGACAAGATAGAGTTGTTGAAAGAACAAACCATGGAAAGACAAGGAGAATAGAGAATATCTCAACTGGTGGGATCTGGACCAGTGGGTCCCCTTTTATGGAACCCAAAAGCTGAGAGGACCACAGAATCTGCCCTGTGTTTCGCGCCAAAAAGCTCCTCCATCAAACTTCACAACCATGAACTCCAATATTCCAGGCCGCAAACCTTTCAAACAACATGGCCGAGAGGTTTTTCCTCGTGGCTACAACCTTTATCCTACAGAAAATTTTTGATAGCACTTTCCTTTCCTGCTAGCATCCTCTCTAGGAACCTGTAAGTAACTCGTAACATAAAAATGGGCTTGCAGGTCAAGTATTCAACTCACAAACATACATCATGTATAACAATAGATTCGAGTGATCAAAAATATGTTTTCATATGTATGAAAAAAGACAAGCATCTACAATGAACATAATGTAATCTATAGGCACGCAGGCCTCCATGTACAAGAAATAAAAGAGAAGAGAAAAGAAGAAGGAAGCAGCAAGGGTCGTCACTCACACCGAGGCCTCCCTCTCTTCTAAAACTCTAGTCATATGTGAAGCATTGTCTAGGTTCTAGGCATGTGAGACATTTTTAGGTTTTTTCAAGCCTTGGAGGACTGGGCATCCCTTTTTCCCAAGCCCTAGGGACGAGGCACCCCTCTTTTTTCAAGCCCTAGAGAACTAGGCACACCTCTTTTTTCAAGCCCTAGAGGACTAGGCATTTCACTTTTTCAAGCCCTAAAAGACCAGGCATACCTCTTTTCTAAGCCCCAGAGGACTAGGCATCCTTCTCTTCCAAGCCCTAGAGGAGTAGGCATTCCTCTTTATCAAGCCCTAGAGTATTAGGCATCCCTCTTTTTTCAAGTCCTAAAAGACTAGGCATCCCTTTTTCTAAGCCCTAGAGGACTAGGCATTTCTCTTTTTCAAGCCCTAGAGGACTAAGCGTCTCTCTTTTTCAAGCCCTAGAGGACTAGGCATCCCTCTTTTTCTAATCCCTAGAGGACTAGGCATCCCTCTCTTCTAAAACCCTAGTCATATGCGAAACATTGTCTAGATCCTAAGTTCGTGAGATAATCCTTAGATTTTTTCAAGCCCTAGGGGACTAGGCATCCCTCTCTTCTAAAAAACCCTAGTCATATGTGAAGTATTGTCTAAACCCTAAGTTCGTAAGATGATTCTTAGGTTTCATAAGCCCTAGTGTTCTAGGCACCCTAAGCCCTGCATCCCAAGCACCTCTAGTGGAGTTCTTAAAGATTTGGATTGTTGATTATTTTTTCATATCCTGACTCGACCTTTAAAAATTCGTATATTTTGCATCATACTTTGTACCTGCACCATGTTTTTCATCTGTTATGCATCATGATTAGCCTATTTTGCATCATATGCATTGTCCTACGAATTACGACTGGTCTTGTTCCCTTGTAATGGGGTACGTAGGAAGCTCGATAAAAATTTGGATACGATCATGCTTTTCTGCATGTTTTGTTTGTGCATAAGATTGGCGACTTTTTCGATCAGTTTGTCTCTGGTGCTTTGACATTCACTTGCACCACAAGTTGCTGTAAAACTCTGTTAAAGAGGGGCAACTGTAGACACCCCAATCTGACCAAGTCGAATCTTAAGCACCCGTCTCGAATGCGCCCCGATGACTAAAGAATGAGAATCAAGCTCGGAGATACTCCTAAGCAAGCAAAAACACAAAAACCATCAAATAGCCCAAGCCGTGACCTTCGTTTCTAACGGTCGTCACTATTTGATCCTCGCTGCTACTTTTTGATCTTGGCCGCTCCCTTTGTTGTAACGGTTGCCACTTTGGGAACTCCACTACTACATTTCATCTTCATACAAATTGCAGCCTGAACTGTAAAAAGCAAAAAGGTGTCGACCTAACCTGTTAAAAAGCAAAAAGATAACGGCCGACACTATTACCCCTTTTTGGACAGGTGGCAGCATTCTAGAGAGGGTCTGCTTTGCCCATTTTACCTATAAATAGATGTCGTTTCCAAGCCAAAGAAGAGGAGAACAATTCTAGAACACCCTTGCTCTGCCAAAATTCGTTCTCACCCAATATCCTATACTTTCCAAGCCATTTTTATGTTCTTGCTTGCCTTGAAAGAGTCCTTGGAGCTTGTATTGGATTGAAGACCTCCTATTCACACCCCCGAGGGACCATTTGAGACGGATATACACACGAGGCAATCTTAGGAACCACAACTTTTCTCTAAACTCTCATTTTCTTCCTCCGACGGTGTCGTCGGTGAGGTTTTGATTGTTTTGTTATCATTTGTTTTTATACAACCATCATTTTCCTTAAGTTCTTATTATATTCAGATTCCTTTATAGTCTTCTGCTCCGTATAGTTATTATTGTTTTCGTTTTGTTTTCATACTCACCAGCACACCGAACACAATTGAAATTTTTTGAGGTTCTACAAAACCAACGGTCGTGACCTTTCATTGACACGGCCATGAGGTTTGTTTCACCTATAGTAACGGCCATGAAGTGTCTTGCTGAGCCGCCATCTTTTTGATCAAAAATTGTAATGGCCATGAGGTTCCTATACCGAGCCGTCATTTTTAGACCTATACAAGGTACGGCCATGTGGTTTATTTGTCCAAGCTGCGATTTTCTTTTTAGGCTGAAGATGTAAAGAAACACTTTCAAAACCCTTTGATCTCCGTTTATTTCATATTCTTCTGTCTTATTTTTGTTCTGTTTAATGTTCTTGAGAAGTGATGAATAGTAGATCTAGTCTAGATTAAATGAGCTATGGTATCTATTCTTTACATTTTCATTTATGCTTGTTCTGAGGTTCTACAAAACAAACGGCCATGAAGTTCTTATATCGAGCCGCCACCTTTATGCCTATGGATAGTCCAGCCATGATATTTCTTTATCCGGGCCGTGACTTTTATCTTGGGCTAAGAGTGTGAAGATGTATGTGGCGCCCCGTCCTTCAGGCACGTCGAGACATATATAAATATAAATAAAGGGATATTTTAGCCATTCATTCATATTTACATACGTTAGTTATTACATCATAAGTGAATTCTAAACCTTTCAAAAGTACATAAGTA
>JAUMHN010007121.1:0-10222 GCA_032360265.1 Heliamphora ciliata | reverse complement strand
AGTCTACGGTTCTCAGAACGAATTTTTGTACCAGACGTTGAAAATCTACGAGGAGATGTTCTAAAAGATTTTCATCAATCCAATTTCGCCGTACATCCGGGGAGGAACAAGATGTACCGGGATCTCAAGCGTCAATATTGGTGGGGCGGAATGAAGAAGGATGTTGCATCTTTTGTAGCAAGATGTCTCACTTGCCAACAAGTCAATGCAGAACACCAAAGACCAGGAGGGAGATTACAACCTTTACCCATACTAATATGGAAGTGGGAACATATAACTATGGATTTCGTCATCGGACTTCCAATATCTTCACATGGACACGATGCTATCTGGGTCGCGGTGGACCGATTAACAAAGTATGCACACTTTCTACCAATAGGAATCATAGCCACTCTCGACTCCCCGAGCAGACAGTAAATTCAGGAGATCGTACGACTACACGGAGTACCTGTCTCAATAATATCAGATCGTGATCCCCGATTCACCTCGCAATTATGGGAAAGCTTATAGAAATCTCTGGGCACTGACTTATGTTTCAGCACCGCCTTCCATCCTCAAACTGACGGACAATCAGAACATACTATCCAAATCTTAGAGAATATGTTACGAGCCTGTGCCATGAATTTGAAGGGCAACTGGGAAAGGTATCTACCGCTGGTAGAGTTTGCTTACAACAACAGTTATCAAGCGAGTATCGGCATGGCACCCTATGAGGCACTCTATGGTTGACCCTGTCGTTCACCCAACTATTGGACTGATATTGGAGAAGAAAGTCATTTCGGACCAAAAATCGTGCAAGAAACAACAAAGAAGGTGTAACTCATCCAGGAAAGATTCGTGACATCACAAAACCAACAAAAGAGTTATGCAGATCAAAGAACAAGACCGCTAACTTTCGAAATCGGAGATCACGTCTTCTTGAAGATATGACCTCGAAGAGGAGTCATATGTTTTGGAAAGAGAGGAAAGTTATCGCCTCGCTATGTAGGACCATTTGAAATACTGCAAAGGATTGGAGAAGTCTACCAACTAGCACTATCATCGCAGCTCATCCGAGTGCACAATGTTTTTCATGTATCTTTTCTAAGAAAGTACATGGTGCACCTAACTCACATATTGGACTGGAAAGAACTCAAGATAGAAGAGGATATTTCATTCGAAGAAATGCCAGTAAAGATTTTAGATAGACAGGAGAAGAACTTGTTGGAGGCAAACTGCCAAGATCATTGATTTGAATATGAATTTTCGATAAAAAATATTGGACTGGCAATCGCCGAAACAGACTCCAGTTTAAAACTTTTTGATGTCAAACAATCAAAATAAAACCCATACTTCTAAAGTTAGCTTCGGAATTATACCTTTTGAAATCTGGTAGAATGATTTCGGTTACTGTAACAACAATGAATGTAAATTCTTCGAGCTAAAGCCCCATTCAAGTCTTCTATTGTATTCCCGAATGCGAGTCACGAACATAGGGTAGGCTACGATCTATTGTGATCTTTAACCTGCTAATTTAGCTGCCTAGGATTTATGTGCAAATCCTAATTCAATAATGAATGTAATGTGGATTAGGGTTAGCATAACCGCATATATATAGGGCTGCAGCAGGAACCCGTGGAGTAAATATGACTTGAACTTATAATATAATTAATTATGAAAACCTGCCTGCCTTTGAGACAATTTCATAAAAACATAAATTACAATTCATACCGCTAAAGAATTCTATTTGCACTTCCAACCACATTCTCTAAACTGATTATTAGAGCTCTTGTTATTAAATGCTTAATTAGTCTCCCCACGTTAAAATTCTCGATACCTACTAATTAAATTTAATTACTAATAATTTAATTTAATCGGCTTCTTTAAAATTTCTTAAGCCATTCCGCTTAACTTATTTGACAGCCGGATAATTAAATTCACCTGCAAGGTTTAGTCCGGTCAAAACTTATAAGCTTTCTTAAGGGGGTATCGTCAATCCCGGACAATTGGGACGTAGATTCCGTCAATAATTAATATTTACTATATATTTTATACCGCTATCAAATTCACCGGGAATATTGACTAGTAAAAGATCGCACCTTCTAATGAATCAAAATGATAAATATTAAATATACGTAAATAATAATTATTTTGAGATTAAGAGTATAAGCACTCATAATAACATTGGGGGTGTGAATTAATTTATATAGTCAGTATAAAATTAATTATTCCAATATGGTCCTATTCAATACACACAAAGTGTACTAGTACAGCGAGTCGGAACAATAGACGACGCTATTATCTGTTCCTCGTAACCAAGACATGCCTACTAAGAGTCCGTGTTACAGTCGTACCGATGGTTTGTCCAATTCTATCTAAACTGTGAACTAAGACATATATTCTGTAAGAACCTATAATCTGATTTTCTGTGTGCAAGCCTTACTTTACGTATCAGATTAAATACTGTACAGAATAAAAGATATCCGTGCATAACATTTAAAGAAATGATATTGCATATATTGCTCATTAAAATTATCATAAAATGAAAAAATAATTTTATTAAAGAATACAATTAAATACTAAAACCAATAAAATTTATGATTTTTAGTATACAACCCTGATAGAACTTACGTGGAAAGACTATCACATTAGTACGAGTTCATCCTCCACTATCTGCAAGGTATTTAAGATCTGAGCGACTACTTTTAGCCATTCACTCACCATTCGAGGGTTAGGTTCTCCCGCATAGGTAGGTGGGTTCAAACGTTGAAACACTCTCATCATTACCGTAGCCCTAGCGTCCGCATCCCGTGCTCTCCCTTGGTTAACCCCAATTAAGGTCCTTAAAGCATTTAGTATTTGTTGATTCACTTATGCACCCCAAACTAGTTCTTGTGGGGCATTGATATCCCCTTCTTTAGGAACTGGCACTCTCCCGCGCCCCCGGCCGCGACCGTGACCTCGACCTCGACCTCTACGTCCTTCTTGCCTAGGAGGCATAGTTATACGAAGAGAAAACGATCGTCAATACATAATTTGTAAACATATCAATACTCCCTCCCTGAATAGATTCAATTGTAGGCGCAAACAGGGTTAACCACTCAAACTTAATCACACTAACACATAAACACATATTGAGGAAAATCCTCAAAGCAACACGACAATTTGGACAACTAATTCAGATTTCTTATAGAAAGAACGTCGGCCAAACGCTTTGCGATCGTCAATACGCTTTTCTATTTAGCGTGCCACATCACCCTAAAACTCAACCTTCATGCTCATATAAACACATAGCGATCGCAAGAGCTTGAGATTTGCTCAAAAGCTTGAGATCTCTTTAAATCCCTCCTCCTAGGGTTTTCGAACAATTTTAGGATTGCTCCTTGAAGCTTCTAATAGCTCCTCTTGGGTATTAAATCTTCAACCTCTATTTGGTAGCTTTCAATTTGGCACCAAGCCTTCCAATTTTGGGTATGGTTAACTATGGTTTCAAGAACTTGGCCCATTCTCCATGGAGGGAAAAGGAAAAGGGAGAAAGGGATGGGGTGTAGCAAGGACAGAAGAAGGGGAGGATTGGGTCATTTGGCTTTATTGTATTCTATTTAATTCTCTCATCATGTGCCTTCTAGAAGCTACTTATTAGCATAAGTTTTGTTTGTTTCATTCTTTATTCCCATCTTTAAAACCTTTTTAATGTCCAATTAGTTATTAAATTAATTCTATTATTTTCATTCAAATTTTCTAAATTTCAACGTTAACCACGAATAAACATCTTAGAGATTCAATTATGTCATTTATCTTCATGTATCTCAATTACATTTTGCATATTATTAGTACCTTCATTAATGAACAAAAATTTTATAGTCCCCACAGTCAAATTTAATTTTATCACCACACTTATCCAAAAAAAGAAAAAGAAAAAACAAAATAACTATGTACCGGGTCATCAGAGGACCATTGTAGTTGTGAAACTAAACCAAAATCAATTCATAAAAACGATTTGGTTACAGTTGAGGTTCAGTTCTGATTTTTCAGTCTTAAAGCTCAAAACTAATTTTACTAATTACATAAACTAAATAAATCTCATCAAAACTATTATTCAGAAACTTGAAATTAAAAACTAAATATAAAGAATGAACACTTGTCCAATGCAGCGGTAGTCGATCACAAATATAAGCAATTCCTTTTTAAAAATTATTTTCTCTAGTGATGCGTTAATCTTTAAATATTTAATTTTTTTGTATTAGAATGTGGTAATTGTAATTTATATTAATCATTTTAGACTAAACTATTTTTGTTTTCATTAATATATTTTTTAGATTAAAATGATTAAAGTGACTTTAAAAAAGAAATAAGGAATATAAATTATAAAATATATATAATCTTACAAAAAATGGTCTGGTTTGGTTAAGACAGTTTTTTTTTTTAACAAAAAACGAGAATGGGACCGTATACAATGGTTCCAGAAAATTGAGAATTAAAACTAGACCGTTTTCATATAGAATCGGAACAAGCTGTACGGTTCGGACTAGTTCGAACAAGTTTACCAGTTCTTTCGAATTTTTTATGCACCCTTAGTTGTCGACGTGAAGATCAAGAGTTCTGTTGCGGATTGGAAACCCCCAAAAAATTGGAATGCTTAGAATTTTCGTTGTGATATTCTCTCCAAAAGGGATCAGAAAATTAGACAATATTTTAGTAGAGAATGAGACATTTTACAATATATCATTTTATATAAATTAGACATTTTTTGAACCAATGAGACATTTTATAAATTACACAAAGATAACTCTTATTTATCCTTTTAATAATATATATAGTCTTATTTTGTTAATATTGAATTGAGTTATTTAACAAACAATGGATTATTTATGCATGCAATGAATCAATGAAATGTATCATTTGTTTTAAACACATCTTATCTGATAAGAAATGAAACATTACATTGTGAAATGTCTCATTTCTCTACCAAAATATTATCTCATTTTTCTATAACAGATGTACCATCAGATTTTCCACCAGAATCGTTCGGTCTATTCAAGGATGCCACCTAAATCCTGATGAAATGTTTTCAAACCACACGTCCAACCCGGAGGACAAAATCGCCATGCACTATCCATAACCATCGTCCTCCAAACCTCTATCGATCTCAAAATCATCTTTGTCACCGACACCGACCGCAGTGTCGTCATCGACGGCGCCAGCAACCCCATAATGGCGACAAACTCATCGTACTTATGGCAACCGTCGTGTTGAGAGAACACCGTAGAACCACTGTCTTCGCTAAAGGTCTCGTGTATGTGGAGAGGTGTATTTGCCAAGATCAAGTATAAATTTAGAAAATAGGACCTTATAGAATAATCAAAAAGTGGTTATAACTAATTCCTAAACAAGTCCACTAAATAGGACTCCAAATTAAATTTTTCCAAAAAAAAAAAAAAAAACACTGTATTGTATATATCTAACATTCACCCATCAGTTCAATATTGCTTCAAATGCAAATAAAAAATAAAAAATAAAAAATACCTTTGAAAAACATCATAACAACCGATAATAAGTTTATCAATTTATCTATTCGTAAATCCTCGTCCCCGAATATTAACAAATTAAAAAACTTGGAAAAACTCACCGTCAGAGTGAGCTTATAAATTTCACATTAAACCATTATTAGTTGAAATAACCAAAACTGATAAGTTTAACGATTTATCCAGAAGTAAATTCTTATTTTAAATTTCATCACCAACATTAAAATAAATTCACAGTCAAATAATAAATATTCAACAATCAACGGTTGAAAAAACTTATTGCAACACAAAAAATAACATTGAAAACATAAAAGAATATTGAAACTAATAAAAATATCAGTTTCATACCCATCGCAATGTTTGACATTGCTGAAATTAGTAATTTATAAATTATAACTTGTAACAAAAATTATAAATATTTATTAAAAATTGTAACTTATAATTGAAATAGAAGAAAAAGTAATAATTTGTAACAAAAATTATAAATATTTAAAATATATTATAACTTATAACTAAAATTAATAACAAAAAATTAAAAGCTATAGCAAGAAACTGTGCCAAACACCCCCACATAGTATATAAACTCACAATAAAAATAGAAAAAATGCTTATACACAAAAATAAAAAGCTTGAACAGAACAAAACATTTGAAACTAATCGTAACATACAAAATTAAATTTGAAAATATACAAGTCAATCATAAGACCATCGGCAATCAATGAAAACCAAATCTTTTGAGTATATATTAATCTGCAAATATATTTGGCCAATAATAAAATGGAGATAAAACCATCAAAGCTAAAAATAATCTCAAATTTGGGACTAGATCCATTTAAAAGATTACAAGAGGGTTAATCTTCTTCCAAAAAGTAAGATTAATACAAGTCAATACCCTTATTTGTTGTTGCGGCACTATCTATTTATTAGATATATAAATGCAGAGCGTTTTTCAGATGAAAGTCAATACTGCACACTAGTAAATCCAAACTCTCCCAAACAAACAACAAAACCATCCGATGGTTCTGCGGAGAAACAAAAACAAACGTTAAGGCAAAACCATGAAATATGACCAATACATTACACTCCGAGATAGTTCCTTCAACATCGGGGACATTCATAAGTCGTAGCCTTGCTCCTAGACCATACTTTCAAAATCTTATCAACAAAAGTACCATTATAAAACAATAGAAATACCTCACAAAACAACAAATGGATCACATGCACATTAAATGAATATGGGTTTAAAACACAAAATAACCTATTACTTGGGGGGTAAATTTGACTTCTACCTGCCATTATAAACATGCACCAACTAATTGCTACCAAGAAATCCCCATTACTTGCAAATCAAAAACTTCTTCAAATAACCAAAAGCTGTGAATCAAATCACATAACATCCATCACATTACATAGTCCAGCATTGGAAAGTGCATATTTATTCTACAATGACAGTAGGCATCTGTAACGCATACCATACCCATGAAGAACAGAAGTCCCATGAAGGCATACATCCATTGCACTGTTTTGGAAAGCAAGATAATAAAAGCCTAACGATACTACAGCTCACAGACTTGAATCACATTCTAAATCTGACCACAGATTGACCTTCCAGCGGATATCCAGGTCTGAATATCCATATTAAACGAATCTTCAAAAGAAGAAACGCATTAAGTTCTTAATGGTCATAGATTTGACAAAAAAAAAAAAATGAGAGAGAGCGAGAGAGAGAGAGAGAGAGAAAGTTTTCAAGGAAGTTCAGACATGTGGCAGACTGCGGGCATGTTATTCCAGGTGCAGGAACCAAACCCCAATCCTTGATTCAACACAGTGCCAGCAGCAGACATATGCTTACGGTCACTACCCAAATCATCAGCTACAGCCGCTGCTGCTGCAGCACTGTTCGTTACTCCTTGGTCCTTAGCATATGCAACACTCTGCCCAACCCAACAAGAACCAAGTAAAGTATCAGGCCTGGAAAGATCCAATTGAGTTGCAGCTTCTTTCTTTTCTCCATCCAAAGTCCAAGTCTGCTCAACCACTTCCGACATCATGTTGTTTCCTACAACAAGATCACATGTGATACAAGACTTTGAACATCGGCCATTGTAATAATACAAACTGCAGAAATTTGATAGGAGGGTGTTCAGAAAATAAGGAAAATATTAATGAGTACACCCCAGAGTGAGAAAGCCCCGGCATGATAACAAAGAAGGATGCCCTTATTAACATATATAATTTTGCATACTACAGCTGTTCTGAAAACAAATAGATTTTATTCACATGTAGGTTATTCATAAATAATCATCAGTGCGTTCACAAAAAGTAACAATAATCTTGAAATACTTGGGAACAGTTTAACATTTTATTATGTTGCTGCAGTAATATATTTTGCACAGAAACATGAGACAAAAACATGCTTACCATGAAAGGCTTCAACAGGAGGATTTTCATTCAATGGACTTCCACTTAAGCTTAAAGGATTGCATTTGCTGAAAATCGATGCTGCAGAGTTCCCCAAGGGTGATATGGAGTCACCATATTCTTCCCATTTTGTCTCACATAAATCCAAGGAAGAACCGTGTGTCATATCGCCGGGAGTGGTGGTAGAAGAATTCGAAGTCTTGTCGGACAATTGATTCTTTGAACTTAAAGCCTTTGCCTCATGAAGTAAGGCATCTAATAGGCCACTGTTCCGTGGTGAAAGACAATCAGACTGGAGTGTCCCAGATGGTGGAGACTGAATAAAAGCATCCACTGACTCCAGCAAAGCTGGTGGAGAAGACGAACCCCAGCTACTGAAATCAGTTTCTGGATATTGGAGTGAAGGGAGCTCCAGCTTCACAGCCCCGGAAGTGGGCTTAGAAGCTGAGTAATTACCATTTAAAAGGGAATGGCTATCCTGGTTTCCGCCATATGGCAACAGATTCTTGGTAATAGGATCAGGATCATAGGGAAAAGACAAACCAAAAGATTGAGAGGTCATATTATCACAACTGTCATCCGGTGTCTGGTCAAATGGTGGGGGCACATTTCTGGCACTACCATCATACCTGGAGACTGAGGTTACTGCTTCTCGACGACGTTTCTGGTGATGAACCATGGGGGGCACGAAATCAAAGTATTGAGAAGAACCAATACCTTTCATCATCATGCTACTCGTAGAAATTTCAGGAAGTTCTGGCACATAAGCTAAAACGCCCTGGTTTGCTGTCAAACTGTCAAATATGACATCAGGAATCTCATAACTGTTGGTTTGCAAGAGATCGTGCTGTCCTCTATCCCCATTACCATATAGGTTTTGCTCATTCTCTTGCAATGCTTGCAAACATACTTCAGGAGGATAAAGAGGTAATCCAGCTCGTTGGCGCCTCTTGATTCGCGTATTCCAATAGTTCTTTATCTCATTATCTGTCCGGCCAGGCAACTGAAAGTGGCAAGGGAATTAATATTGCAGATAAGATAATTGATAGTTGCAACTTTGTAATAACCTAAGCATAAACGTATCCATTAGAGAAAACCCCTCTGGTCATGAAAATATTTGACTCAAAGTTTAAACGCAATATCAATGGCTTTCTTTGAACTTCTATGTTCATATATAAATCCAACTCCAACAGAAACAGTTCTGAGAATCCATTAAGCGCCAAAGATTTAGTTTTGACTTTAACTTCCGTATAGAAGACAGACATAATCGGTCTCTAATTTGGGACATAAACTGCAGACTTCAGACAAATAAACAGTGAAAAACAGAAAACAATAAAAATAAAACTACAAAAGCAGGATAATGTACTAACTTAATATAGATAGCATTTAGTTCAGGAAAATGACATTATCTATCAATTATGTGTATCAATAACAATACAACCTTAAAGGTTAACACCTTCCAAATTTGTCAACATTTAGGCTCTGTTTGTTTCAACATAAAATATATTACAATGACAAATATTTTTCATGTAAAATTATTTTGCACAAAAAATCTTTTTCTTTTGTTTTTCAATGTTTGGGTGATATTTGAAAATTATTCTTCCAAAACAAAAAGTAAAAATTTATGATCAAATCCACTTCTATTACTGTTGCCACCACCACGACCGTTGCCACTGGCACTACGGCCATTTTCCAGCTGCTAGAGAATATTTTGCACCCAAGAAGAGAGGTCATTTTGTGAAGTTGGAAGGTTCTTTGGGATGTTCATTTTGGGCAATAGGTTTTATCTGGAACACTGATCATTTTAGTATGAGGAACGGAAACATTATAGGCCACATGCTGTAAATTTATGGTATGATAGAAATAGGTTTTATAACTTACAATATTAAAATGTATTTCCAAAAGATAAACATCGCATAAAATATAGTATTATTTTTTAAATTATCCATATAAAAGTTAAAACACATTTTTGGAAAGCATTATAACTAGCTAGCTCACATATTGTCATGCCAAAGCTTCACTTTTTCTAAATTTTAATTTATTATATATGATTTTATCTTATACAAAAAATATTAAGAAGATAAATATGAAATATTTGGGTGAACGCATTGGAACGCCAAAGTTACAGTTTTGGAATGAAGGTGTACTATATTTCGGAACGTACGTTTCAAAACGTAAATCGCTAAGGTGTTAGCATTTTCTTGTAACTTAGAGAGGATATTTCAATATGCCCAAGGATATCTCAATGGTATTGCAACGTGGGGGCGTTGGCGGAATTGGAAGGTTCTCCGCCATCA
>JAUMHN010007111.1:0-10222 GCA_032360265.1 Heliamphora ciliata | reverse complement strand
AAGAAGTATGCAAATTAAGATTGAATTTAAAAGAAATACCTAGATTGTGTAGGAATCCTCAAATAGGAAATGTGCTTCAATGAGTTGAATCTTGGGTGGTGATTTCGGCAGGGTTTCGGCATTGGGGGTCGGAATTTCTCGGCGTCTCGGCAGAGCTTCACTCTCAAAACCTCACACTCCAATTCTGTCCTTGAAAACGTACCAGGGGTACGGTATTTATAGAGTTCTTCAACCAATGAGATGCTGCCATATTTTGGGAACACGTCAAGCCATTTGGAGTTGGCAGCCGCCACAATGTGAGTTGGCGGTCACCATATTGAGATTAGTGGTCGCCATTTTGGAAAAGGTTCCACAAGGTTCTATTGATGGTTGCCACAATGAAGTTGGCAGTCGCCATGTTTGGGAATTTCTTGGACAACAAGTTACTGGTTTGAAGGTTTTTACTGTTTAAGGTTCAAATTCCGAGTTTGGATCACTTCCCGGGGATCGAACTGAAGCACTTGTTTCACCTGTTTTCATCATCGGATCCACCTAAGATTGAGTGGGGTCAAATTGGGTGTCTACAGTTGCCCCTCTTTGATATGACTCGTATAGCAACACGTGTTACAAGTTATATCAAAGATCCAGAGACAACAGTTATTTGACCGAACCATCAATCTTAGGCCACAAACACACAAGCATACATATGATGTTGGTCGTACTCGAATTTTCATCGAGTTGCCTACGTACCCCTTTTGCTAGGGATCAGACCAAAACGTGGTTCTTGAGGCAAAATGCAAAGATGCAAAGTATGGCGTAAAATGTAGCACGATATAGATGTTAACATGATGCAGATGCTGGTATAATCGAACAAATCCTAAAGATCGAGTTAAGATATAAAGGGAGCACAAACAAGAAAGTCAAAAATCGAGTTAAGATTTAAGAACTCGGTTGGATAAAATAATTAAAAGAATCGAGTTAAGATCCAAGAAATTATTTTAACTAGAAAAGTAATCATGAATTGATCGGTCGAGTTAAGATCCAAAAATTTAAAACGAGGTATGAGATAAAAATAATTAAAAGCCTAGTTATGGCTTAAAATTAAATTTATCGGAATGAAAATCACAAATTAGTAGGTCAAGTTAAGACCTAAAAATTCAGAACGAGGTATGAGATAAAAATAATAATTAAAAGTCTAGTTACGGCTTAAAATCAAATTTATCTGAAAATGAACCACGAATTAATAGGTCGAGTTAAAACCTAAAAATTCGGGACGAGGTATGGGATAAAAATAGTTAGAAGCCTAGTTACGGTTTAAAATTAAATTTATCGAAAAATGAAATTTACGAATTAGTAGGTCGAGTTAATACCTAAAAATTCGAAACGAGGTATGAGATAAAAAATAATTAAAAGTCTAGTTACGGCTTAAAATTAAATTTATCGAAAAATGAACCACGAATTAATAGGTCGAGTTAAGACCTAAAATTTCGAACGAGGTACGGGATAAAAATAATTAAAAGCCTAATTACGGCTTAAAATTAAATTTATTAGAAAATGAACCACGAATTAATAGGTCGAGTTAAGACCTAAAAATTCTGGATGAGGAACGGGATAAAAATAATTAAAAGCCTAGTTACGGCTTAAAATTCAATTTATCAAAAAATAGACCACGAATTAATAAGTCGAGTTAAGATCTTAAAATTCGGGACGAGGTATGAGATAAAAAATAATTAAAAGTCTAGTTACGGCTTAAAATTAAATTTAACCACGAATTAATAGGTCGAGTTAATACCTAAAAATTCAGAACGAGGTATGAGATAAAAAATAATTAAAAATCTAGTTACGGTTTAAAATTAAATTTATTAGAAAATAAAAATCACGAATTAGTAGGTCGAGTTAAGACCTAAAAATTCGGAACGAGATATGAGATAAAAAGTAATTAAAATCCTAGTTGCGGCTTAAAATTAAATTTATCGGAAGCTAGATAAACACAAAATAAAGAATTTAGAGAAATAAAAGTTTTGAAGGGAAGAAAAAGTTTTTTTTAATTATTATCATAATTGCAAAATAACACATATAAACTCAATATGCACAAAACACAAATAACACACCATAAGAAAACAAAATCATTCTTCATTCCTCACTCTCTCTAGCTTCCAGGCGCTCCCAAACTCTCTCTTGCTCTCTTTTGTTCTTCCAAGCTTCTAAGCTCCTTTTCCTCACTCTTTCTTACCTTTTACCTCTCTCATGATGTTCACTCTCCTATTTGTGATCCCGTTCCTTTCATGGCGGGCCAGGGTCAGGGAGATGATGACTTAAGGGCACGACGGGGTCCCGCGGCTGCTGAGAGTTCCTCCATGGGGACACCCAGGGATACGACCACCAGTCTCCCTACCAGCGGTGTCACTGCTACGCAGCTGAAAGCTGCGATGGATGCTCTTCTTCTTGAGGCAGAGCGTGCCTCTAGTTAGACAGCCAAGGAGGAGGCCCGGGCAGCCGCTGAGGCACAGGCGGCTGCAAATGTTGCTACAGATGCTGAGATGGCTGATTTTCTGGATCCAGATGCTGGAGAGGGCGATACTTCACCTTTTGAGCCACACACCTATGATCCGGTTCCTCACCGCATTGTATACCGCGGGACGAGACGCTACGAGCCTCCTACTGACGCGGTTGCTGTTGACGTTCTTTTTCGGGAGCCTAACCACCATATCTTTCATTAGCTACCCTCGGTAGGTACCCTATCTATGAGACCCCGACTCGATTCATTTTTGAATGATTAAGTATTCAAGTTATCTTGGAACCTCCAGAATGTTTTAAGTGCACCCTTAACACGTGTTCGGATTCCATTGAGGCTTGTTTGATTTGGTTTAAGGCTGAAAAATCAATTTTTACACAGAAAAATGCATTGCCCAGTAGTTCGATCGACTGAGGGGCTTGGCCCAATCGACTGAACCGAGTTTTTTGAGTTCGGTCGACTGCACCTGGAGGTTCGGTCGACTGAACCTTGTCGGCTAGGCTTTTTGGCATTTCCAGTAGCGTCATTCAATCGACTGAATTAGGGGTTCAGTCGACTGAATAGTGGATTTTTGGCGTTCTCTATAAATATCTAGCCGTAGAGATATTTTGGGATATTTTGATTTCCAGTCTGGTTTCTCTCTCCTATTTTCTCTGCCTTCTCTCTAGATTTTGAAGGTCCAGGGCTCAGTTTTCAGCGATTGAACTGTGAATCCTCGATGTTGGTGCCGGGGGCTTCGTATATATCCGGTCAGATTTTTGTTTTGTCGAGATTTGATTTTTGAGACGTCCAGGTTTGACCCAACGAGGTAGGATTCTAGACCCTGCTGTATTAGGGTGTTATATGCATGAAATGTCATATCTATATTTAAACCTTGATTTTTTGGGTAAAAAGCATGTTTTTCACGTTTCTTGGTTTAGTACATCATATGACATGCGATTTATGATTTTCAAAGGGCATTCTTGAAAACGGTGGTTTTTGTTGCAAAACGGAGGATTTTGATGGAAATCTCAACATTCTATGTTTTGGAGGTTTGGAGCTCACCTTCGGGGTTGAGTCTTAGGTTTTGAAACGTTTTGTTGAAAATGGGAAAAAATATTTTGAAATATTTTGTTTATCTCCATGTTGATGGATGAATCTGTATATACATGTATAATGTATATTTGTGAAATATTTTTCATAGTTAAGCTATGGTGCTGTTTTTAGAAGATTATCTAGATGTACCAGGATGACATGTATTTGGCACGAGTTGCCCTTGGTGTAAGTCCGAAAACATGCACTGAGTAGGTACTCAGGTCCTTCGGGCTAGCCCCCGTAAACTGAGACGGATGGGTGTTCAGCTCTCTCGGGGTCATAACCCGTAAATTGAGTGGCTATGTTGATGGTGCTCTGTATAGAACCTGTGTGTATCTAGGTGATCCCACGATATATGGGGGTTAGATACTGGACAGGGGTCTATAGTTGCTACCTCTATCCACTTGTGATTGAGTCGGTACATAGGATCATATTTTTCTATTCTGCTATGGTACATTCCGCAAGGAAAACGATGTTTTGATTACTGTTTTACCTCTTCTCCTCGGCGGTGTGCCTGAGTGGAGCATACTATTTTATTACAGCTTAGTATTTGTATTTTTCCTCGGTGTGTGATCCGAGTGGGAAAGTAATGTTTTGGTTACTATTTTCCTTCAACTGTAAAAATGTGGTTCTGCATTGTTTAAATGCTTGGTTGTAAAGGGAAAACTGTTTTGGGAGTCTGATGGAAAAACTTGGGATTTTATAATGTAAAACCTTTTGGCTTGTGGGGGAGTTAACTCCCACTACATGATATGCATGGTTTTGAGGACGAAAATATGGAATTTTTCGAAATAAAACCGTTTTGAGGGTCGTGTTAGTCTGATGGAAAACTTATAGTTTTGGGTTAGAAAAACCTTTTTGGCTCCTGTGGTTGAGCCCGTATGCTTGTGATTGCATATTTTCTGCTTTACAACTTTATTGTCTTTTCCTATTGGGCTTCGGCTCACGGTGTGGGATTTTGCTGTAAAACCTTTTTCAGGTAAGCGTGGTCCTGTAGGTTGACCCGATGGTGCCCGGAGGTGGCTGATGATAAGACGCCTGTTTTGTCTTGATAGGTAGCTTATACCTGTTGTATATGTTTCATGTTTATTTGTAACATGTTGTAAATCGTATACTATTATTGTGGATGTATGCATGTTTTAATGCTTTCGAGAGAACCTTGGGTTGGTTGTTATTTTTCCGTAGTTTCATTTTACCTTTTTCGTTGTTGGGATCAACGGTTTACAAACGGAATTTTCAAATGATTTATGCTTCATTTAAACTCTTGTGCTTCGAGAAAGATTTTTGGAACGGTCTCAGCTTCTTTTTAAAAAAATTTCTTATCCAAAAGTTAAACTTTGTTTTTAAAGGCTTAGCTGTGGGGCTATAACTGTAGTCTTTTGGCTACTCTTTTAAATTAATAAACCCTCGGTAGTACGTTTTTACAAAGGTTTTGGCCTTGTTTGAACTTCTGGTTTTAAATCCCTTTTGTTTGGGCGGTTTGGTGGTTGTTCGGTGGCTTTTCGCGTGACCCAAAGTTTGAGGCATGACAAATTGGTATCAGAGCTCTCGGTTCGAATACCTATGAGCTGTGGGAGACAAGGGTGCATCACCTTGTGAAGATGTGTGTGTGCTTGGTTGCTTATGTTTGGAGCATGTTGATGTCGTGTATATATGAGCATGGAGGTTGGACCTTAGGATTGATTAGTCTTGCCTTTGGGCGTTTGGACTAACAAACTTGGGAGCCAAGTTAGAACCGCGTTTCATGGACGTGATTTCTAGCAGCGAATCTAAGTAAGTTATCCAAAGTGACGCGTCATTCTTGTTGGTTCTCCTCAGTACCGGTGTTGTGTCTGCATGATCGTTGTGACTATGTGATCGCATGATTATGTGGTATGTGGTAGAAATACATGATAGATCGACCTTAGGTTGTTGTGTTTCATGCTTTCTTCATATACGACCTGTACGCCCTTAGAGACGACGAGACTGTGGTTTGGGTCTTGGTTATGCGACTCGGTTGCTATCAGTTGCAGAAGTAGGGTTATGGGTTGAGCGTCGATTGCTTGGTATGCTGTGGAACTCATTAGTGAGTTGGGTTTAGCTGTGTGAGGTTAGCCTCGGTTGGCATCCGTTAGGTGTTAGTACGAGCAGCATTTGTTTAGGTGCAGATGAAGCCTAGTTGGTGGCTTGGTTATAGTAGCTGGCTCCCCTCGAGAGTAGGCTAGTGGATGTCGGAGTTGTGTTATGGTTAACCTTGTGAGTCGAAGTGATGGGGTGTCGGAGACCCTTGGGAAATCAGTCGATGTGATTAGATTAGGGGTAGCGACATCCCTTCAGCGTCTTGGTATACGTGGTTCTGGCCGTGTGATGGATTAGATATGTCATGAGCCATGCTATGTCTTGAGCTGTGTACTCGGGATGGGTATAGAAGGGAACATGGTGGATGGGAGCGTAGAGATCTTTGGCCGGGCGTATGTTGAGATAGCAGAGCGTGTGGTTCTGGAGATAATTCCTGGTAGTCAAAATATCGATGGTGGTCAGCAAGATGTTGTTGGTAGTCTGAGTAGTCTGATGACCCTAGACATTATATACCTTTTGAGGTTTGAAAATTGAGTTCCAAGTGAGTGAGCTCAAGGGCATGGGAATGAATATGACTTGCAGTTACACTGGGAAAGGCACGGGTTATGGCTGTATGGGAATGTAAGGGCTCCTGCGACGAGTATCAATTTTGTGAGATTCCTATGGGAAGGCAGGTCAGTGGTTTGGTCGATAGCCTAGTGATTAGGAGATCTCGTTTGGGAACCGTGCGAGGTTCATGTGGTTAGCTTAGTGTTGAGATGACGCATCCTGGGTATGAGATATCAGAGGTTGTTTGTGTTCCACCTTAGGTTCAGAGATGGGTATGTTGTTTACCCATGGGAACAAAGTGTGGAGTGATGAGGTTCATCAATAGACCGTATGGTTTGGCTGACTTGGAGTGATAGGTGAAAAATCGTAGGGTACGATGCCTGTGATCGATGTATGCTTTGAGAGCAAAAATGCGGAAGGTGTCTGCATGGTTGTGGGAGTTATTAGTAACTCTAAATGAAAGGTCTCAGAATTGGGTTTCCTTTGTTTGATGTTGTGCCTTAGACAGTGAGCTCGAGGCTGTGACGTGATTGTGGTTTGCCTAGCAGGAGTTAGGTTGTGTAGCGCAACGTTGTGAAGTGAGGTTTTGGGCACAATGGGATGTGTTGTACCAGGTACGCGGATTGATGGTGTTCACGTGCGTGAATGAGGTCTGAGCGTTGAGAGCTTGGTGTAGCGGATGATCTGAGTATCGTTATCGTGGTTGACAGTAGCTGTATGACTGTAGTCGATGTGGCCTCGAGGTAGGACTTACAGAGTTCTTTGAGGCTAAGTGTTGAGGAGTACTCCCAGTACGCTGAGGTTGAGTCATGGTTTCTTGTTGGCCCTTTTCTTTCCTTGGGATAGAAAGGGAGAGAGTTTTTTTCTGGACGATTGTCTTGTAGACGACTGTCTGGTGTGAGTTGTTTCATCTCAGTTGGATAGAGATGCCAGGTTCTTGTTTGGTTAAGATTTGGTTGTGTTTTGAGACTGTGGAATCTCAGTGGATTTGTAACCGTGTGCGACCCTTGGAGTTGTGACTCGGGAACTTGTGTCGCTGTGATTTGGTGATGGTTGGACTAATCCTTCGTGGTTTCAATGGATGGTTGAACCATTTGGATTGTGATCCCTGTGAGGTCCAGTTGATCGAAAAGGAATGCTTAGGAGTTGGTATTGAGACGTAAAGTTCTTTTGCAATGATTAGTTGAGGATCCTCGGCCGTTGTGTGCGTATGGTTGTACTTTTATCTCGTGGTAGAGCAGGAATTTTATCGAAACAGTGCGGCTGTGATATGTGTATGGTGGATCTCTGGTAGACTTTTGTGAGTCTAGCTTCTTGTTTTATTTGAGGACTTGGAACTGTTTAGAGTTCTTAGAGTCGAGGAGTGGTTGCTGACTATGGTGAGTGTTGTGCTTTGGCATAACAGTTGTTGTGTGGACGGTGATCCCGAGAGTATGACGGTGGAGAAGCCTTGGTTGGCGTGACCTGTTCAGACCGACGTAATAGTCTGGTTGGGAACAGAAGGGCCGTGCGAGTTCTGGATGTCAGGACATGGCTGAGTGTAAGATGTAAGTCTTGGTTGGTTACCCGACGGACGAGTCTAGGGACTCAAGGGGTTGATGTATGTGTTTTGTGTTGGAGTTGGTGCAATATCAGTCGACCTGTTCACTTGGACGGGTTATGAGAATCACGTTTGACGTGTCAGACGACGGAGATCGTGTTTGATATGAGGTCGGTTCGTAGCCTTAGTTTTAGCGATATGATGACGAGACATTGAGATGTGCAGTAATGTGCAGTAACGTGCTGTTGCACAGGAGTTATGATTTGGTTGATATATTGTTGGATACCTATGAGATGTTCTGTTGACGTGACGTGTTAGTCAGGTGACTCGCTGGAGTCTGGTGCTTTGTGGCTGTGATGCTGGATTGATTTTTGGTTGTGTGGGACCTTGTCTAGGACAATGGTGTACCACCTGATGTTTCTCCTGGGTGAGAATTGTGGTTCATGATGGAAGTTTGAGTAGAGGAGAAAGGTTTGAGGGTTTGCTGAGATATGTTCTTTGGTGTTCTAGGTGAGTTAAATGAACTTCTCTTTGGTGAGCTTCTCCCTGGAGGTGGGCTTTATGTTGTTGCTCGTGGATCGGTGTCATGACAGCTTCAGTAATGGAGATATTGGCACCGGTAGGGTGATGATGTGGTATCAAAATCGATGGTCATCTGGTGATCGTCAGGACTTGAGTAAAGTTTGTGTGCAGTGTGTGTGACTTCGTGTGACCGATGTTAGGGCTCGACGTCGTCTGTTTGGACTTAAGGAGATGATCCTTGATGTACATGGTGAGATGTGATTGAGCTAGTTTGTGGTAGTGGGAACGAAGTGGTAATCCCTATGTTCTGAAATAGAGAGTGTTTAGGACTAGGTTCTATGACGGATCGATCTTGTGCGATGTGCTTATTACCGGAGTGGTTTGAGTTTGGCGAGAGTTAGGTTTTGAGGATTAGCGGTGTGAACTAGATCTTGATCTGGTGTTTCAAGGAAGTTTCTTGGATGACAGTGATATCAGTGGGACTTGCCTGTGCGTGCAGTTTGTGTGGGTTCGATTCTTCACGCCGTGTTTGCCTTGTGTGACGACGGTTGTATATTAGTTTTGTGGCGATGCCTTTTTGGGGTTTCCGTTGCGGCGACACGTCTGCTATTGTACAGTGTTGTCGGAGCATTTCTGTCATGGTGCATTATCGCTGGGTTTGTATCGGAGATTGTTGATGGTTAACGGGCTGGTGTTTTGTTTGAGTTTCAGCATTGAATTTCGGGATAAAATTCCTTTAAGAGGGGAGAGTTGTGAGACCCTGTCCCGATTCATTTTTGAATGATTGAGTGTTGGAGTTATCTTGGAACCTCTGGAATGTTTTAAGTGCACCCTTGACGCATGTTCGGGTTTCGTTGAGGCTTGTTTGATTTGGTTTAAGGCTGAAAAATCAGTTTTTACATAGAAAAATGCATTGCCCAGCAGTTCGGTTGACTGAGGGGCTTGGCCCAGTCGACTGAATCGAGTTTTTTGAGTTCGGTCGACTGGACATGGAGGTTCGGTTGACTAAACCTTGTCGGCTAGGATTTTTGACATTTCCAGTAGCGTCATTCATTCGACTGAACTGGGGGTTCAGTCGACTGAACAGTGGATTTTTGGCGTTCTCTATAAATATCCAGCCGTGGAGATATTTTGGGATATTTTGATTTCCAGATCTAGTTTCTCTCTCCCATTTTCTCTACTTTCTCTCTAGATTTTGAAGGTCCGGGGCTCGATTTTCAGTGATCGAACCGTGGATCCTCGATGTTGGTGCGGGGGGCTTCGTATATATCCGGTCAGATTTCTATTTTGTTGAGGTTTGACTTTCAAGACGTCGGGTTTTGACCCAACGAGGTAGGATTCTAGACCCTGCGGCTGTATTAGGGTGTTATATGTAATTGTATACTTTTTCACCGATAGAAAATGCATGAAATGTCATATCTATCTTTAAACCTTAGTTTTTCGGGTAAAAAGCATGTTTTTTGCATTTCTTGATATGGTATATCATATGACATGCGATTTATGGTTTTCAAAGGGTATTTTTGAAAATGGTAGTTTTTGTTGGAAAACGAAAAATTTTGATGGAAATCTCAACATTCCATATTTTGGAGGTTTAGGGCTCGCCTTCGGGGTTGAGTCTTAGGTTTTGAAACCTTTTGTTAAAAATGGAAAAAAATATTTTGAAATGTTTTGTTGATCTCCATGTTGATGGATGGATCTGTATATACATGTATAATGTATATTTGTAAAATATTTTTCGTAGTTAGGCTACGGTGCTGTTTTTAGAAGATTATCTAGATGTACCTGGATGACGTGTATTTAGTACGAGTTTCCCTCGGTGTAAGTCCAGAAACGTGCGCAGAATAGGTACTCAGGTCCTTCAGGCTAGTCCCCGTAAACTGAGACGGATGGGTGTTCAGCTCCCTTGGAGTCATAACCCGTAAATTGAGTGGTTACGTTCATGGTGCTCCGTATAGAACCTGTGTGTATCTAGGCAATCCCACGAT